>ML325801.1:86001-118110 GCA_005239505.1 Nicotiana paniculata | reverse complement strand
AACTAATGAACTATAAAACTAAAAGAAGAGAAGAGAAGAAAAACTAAGTAGAATCCTCTGTCCCAAGTCTGCCTCCGCCTCAAATCTGTATATGCCCCGTAATGTGATGTTTTTGGGTCTATTTATATGTTTAGAATGAACCATAACCGTCTCAAAGACTTCTATTCTAACTTGGAAACACTTAAAACCCGTCAAAACTCGATTTCTGGCCGTCCTGGGACCCTGGCGTTTCAGCCCAAACGCCTGGGTAAGGCCAGGCAGCCCCTGGCGTTACAGCTCTAGCGCCTGGGTAACGCCAGGACCCCCCAGGCGTTATGGGTCTAACGCCTGGGTAACGCCAGGCTACCCCAGGCTATTTGGCTCTTACGCCCGGCTATCGTCCGGGCGTCCCCTTTCGCGTATTCTTTGACGTATTTGCATCCGTTTAGCCCCGTTTCCATTTCCAATTCACCTACACATAAAACAAACCCTATTAGGCACATACGACGTGTATTTTATCATTAAAAGCTCATAAAATGCAAGGTATATAATGCTTAAAATCATGAATTCTAGCCACTCATCAGAGCTTCCACGGTCGCAGTGAAGAAAAAGGCATTGGACAGACAGTTTTTAAGTTCTAATTTCGGGGGTTCTTTTCCATAACTTGTTTTGCCATTAGAGAGCTCGGGGGAAGGAGATTTTGGACGATATTTTCAGTGGGATTCTTGTGGTAAGTGTTCTTCAATCATTTTTGGTTCATTTTCATGAAATTGTCTTGATTTTCACCATGCAAATTGCGGAATTAAAGTAGAAAAAAAATTGGGAAAATGGGAGGAAAATTTGGAAATTTCTTTTGCCGATTTGAGTGGGCAATTGAGGTCGGATTTTGGTAAATTTGGTATGGGTAGACTCGTAATGGAATGAGGATTCTAGTATTGTGATTTTTATCAAATTTCGAGATGAGGGCTCGAGGCTCAGGTTCGTCCAATTTCGAGAATTGTGCTTAAAATTTATATCTTTCGATTGGGTTTTGTTCTGTTAGCATATATTGATGATGTTAATCTGGTTTTGGTTAGATTCGGAGAATTTGGGAGCCAATTCAAGGGGAAAGAGCATCGCGGATAGCTTTTTGGTTGTTTTGAGGTAAGTAACGATTGTAACTCTAAACCTGAGGGTATGACACCCCATTATTTTATATTGTGTTGATAAATGAGGTGACACACATGCTAGGTGACGAGCGTGGGGGCATGCCCCGATAGGGATTGTGACCTGGTCCGTCCCATAGCGACTATTAAGCCGCGTATTCAGTTTGAAACCTTGCGATATCCTGTATTTTAGAAATTTATACTTGTTTATGGGCTGTCAGCCATGTTTGGGGCCTCGTGCCGACCAGTTTAGACCCTCAAAGGTACTTTTACACTATTCTCACACTATCCTGACAGAACAATTGTGAACTCAGTCATGTTTCCTACTTGTTGTTATTTTCACTGTTATCACACTACTTCGAAAACTCTAGGAAGTATTTTTGGCTGAGTCCCGTGAGTTTAGATGAATTACCCAAGTGGCTTGTGAGGATGAGTGAGTGAGGCTGAGAGCCGAGTATGTGAGGATATTTATGGATCGGGCTACACGCCGCAGTAATATGTATGTGTTAGGCTGAGTGCCGAGTATGTGAGGATAGTTATAGGACGGGCTGCACGCCGCAACACTATATATATATATATATATATATATATATATATATATATATATGTATTATATTATATTACATATGGATCGGGCTGCACGACACATCAATATAGATTATATATATGGGACAGGCGGCACGCCGCATCAATATATGTTATATATGGGACGGGCTGCACGCCACAACAATATATGTTATATATGGATCGGGCTGCACGCCGCATCAATATACATACTGGATTGGGCTGCACGCCGCAGCAAATATAGCGCTTGGGCTGTAGGAGCCCCACCGGAGTCTGTACACCCCCAGTGGGCGCAGTCGACTGTTATATGGATCGGGTTGCACGCCGCAACATATGTTATAAGGATTGGGCTGCACGCCGCAACAATATATATACATACATATATATATATATATATATATATATATATATATATATATATATATATATATGTGTGTGTGTGTGTGTGTGTGTGTATGTGTGTTTGATAGGGCTGCCCGCCACAACGGTTGTGTGTATTCCTGGTACTTGCTGAGTACGAGTGTCTAGTGTGAGCATGAGATACTGATAGCGAAGTCATGAGTGACTGAGAGGCTTGACCGAGAGGCTTTACTGTGAGTGATACTTTGACCGAGGGGATTATATTTTATGAAACTACTGTTTTTCACTCTTCTTTACACTGAGCCTCTGACGATAATGTTGGACAAATGATTTTATGCGAGATTTTTAAATGGAAACAGGAGTTTTATGAAATATTCGGAATGTAGATTCCTGACCTGATTTATTCATTTCCACTGTTATTCATTATATAGATTTACATGATTTATAAATGCTCGTCACTACACTCAAGTTTTTAGTTACTTTGGTTACTTAGTGAGTTGGTGTACTCACGTTACTCCCTGCACCTCTCTGTGCAGATCCAGGTACCAGACCATCTCACTAGTTGATTTCCGGATGTGCTTGGAGTTGTTCGAGGATCGAGGTAGCTGCTTAGCATCCCCAACTCACCTCCTTTCTTTTCCACAGTTCATATTTTTTTTCTTTTGTACTCTAGGCTTTGTAGTAGCAAGTCACCTTGTTGTACATTGTATTTACAGTTCTAGATGCTCATGACAGTTGACTCCAGGTTTTGGGAAAGTGTATAAATTGTTCATCTCATTTTGCTGTTTTAAAATCTGCTAATTTTGGGAAATTATGAAATATTATGATAGTCTGAAATGGTTGGCTAGCCTAGTTCCATGATAGGTGCCATCACGACCGGCTTAGGATTTGGGGTCGTGACAAGAATGCTCAACAATCTCACCCATGATAAATTTTTCAATGGTTTGTACATGCAAAAGAGAGTTCCCGGGTCAAACTATCTCAGCTTTGCAGATGATATTATCATTTTCACTTCAGGATACAATTCCTCATTTCTAAAAATCATGAAGATATTAAGAGATTATGAAATCACCTTTAGGCAGCAGATCAACAAAAATAAAAGCCATTTCATGGTTTCAGATTGTGTGTTCCACTACAATATGAGCAGAATTCAACAGATAACAAGCTTTACTAGGAAATAATCCCCTATCACATACCTTGGGTGTCCCCTATATATTGGAAGGAAGAGGATCATGTACTTTAATGGCTTAATTTCTAAGGTGGTAAGCATGATTAGAGGTTGGCAGGTCAAGTTACTTTTCTATGGGGGTAGAGTTACTCTAATCAAACATGTACTTCAGTCACTTCCTATTCATCTGCTTCCAGCAGTCTCTCCTCCCAAGACAGTCAAGAAACAAATTGAAAAGCTGGCTGCCCAATTCTTTTGGGGGGTTGATAAGGACAAAAATAAATATCACCGGGCTTCATGGTTAAATATGGCATACCCCCTAAAGGAAGGTGGGATTGGGACAAGATCCATACAAGATGTGTGCAAAGCTTTCGAGTTCAAACAGTGGTGGAATTTCACAACCAAACAACCCTTGCGGAGCAGATTTCTTATGGCTAAATACTGTCAAAGGTTACACGCCATCTCCAAAAGGTGGGACACAGGGAAATCTCAAGCATGGAAAAAATTCACGGTCAATAGGATAGAGGCAGAACAACATATTCATTGGAGGTTACATTCAGGGGAGGTCAGCTTCTGGTAGGACATTAGAACCAAAAAGAAACACCTCTTCTCCAATTCCAAAATTTGGCACAACAAGATCCCATTCTAATGGTCCTTCTGCCTTTGGAGAGCCCTTAGAAATAAACTACCCACTGATGATAGAGTTATTTCATTTGGCCAGCCTACTGTCACCAGGTGTGTTTGTTGTATTAGACCTCAAGGGGAATCCATTGACCATATATTTAGTAAAGGGCATTTTGCAAGAGCATTTTGCTGGGCTGAGAACTGATGATCTCCCTCTCAGACTTCTTTTGATGAAATGGTAGCTTCTGAAAGCCAAAAATGCAGTCCACAAACTCCTGCTTGACACCATTCCGGTTATCATTTGCTGGAACCTTTGGAAGATTAGGTGTGGAGACAAATATGGCAACATGAATTCATCCATCACTAGGGTGGTTTGTGCTATTTGCTCAGACATCCTTCCTTTTCTCAAGACTAGCTATCCTCAGATCAACTGGCCTCCCAATTGGATTACATCTCTACCCTGGCTAAGAATGTAAAACATGGCACCACCATCACTCAAGTGACATGGGCTCAACCCGAGTTTCAATTTGTGAAAGTGAATTGTGATGGCAGTGCCCTTACAAATCCGGGAAGAATTGGAGCTGGTGTCATTGTCAGGGATCACCATGGCCAATTCATCCATGCCATATCCTTCCCCCTAGGCACTGACACTAACAACCTAGCAGAAACTACTATTGGTACCATTTGATTCAACTAGTGTATTGAAAATGGCTTCACTAGGATCCACCTAAAGGTTTACTCGTCTCTTTTGGTAAATTGGGTCAATAACACATCCAATCCTCCATGGAATATTCAGATGCAAATCCAGCAGTTGCAACAGCTCTGCCAACAGTGTGAGGAAATCAGATGCACACACACATTGAGGGAAGCAAATTGTCTTGCTGACTCTTTGTACAAACTTAGCCAAGATCTCCCACAACTAACCATTTCAACAATATTCTGGACCTCCCCTCCCATATCAGAGGCAAGATTATATTTTACCAAATGGGTATCCCATCCTTCAGGTACAAGAAGACAGCCACCATACAACTTCCATCAAGTATCACCACCAACCTCACTTCATCCAATGACTATGGATGATCACCACAAACATCTGGGAGCTGACCTAACTGTCCAAAAGAAATTAGAGCTTTCAGCACACTTCCATCACCATAATAAAAGAGCCATCATGATAGTAATAGATTTTTTAGCTAACCTTTTTCTCTTTTTTTGCAGGAATAGAAGAAATGTCTACATCATTGGTTGAAATCCAATGTGTGGTATTAGCATCCTTGATTCTCATTCTATTGGATATCCCTCAATGTAGATAGACATTGACTGCTACTTCAACTGGAATTCACCACCTCTCAATCACTACCAATAACACCCCAATCACACTCACATAAGTCAACTCAAGCGAAATGCCATACACTAACCCACATACACATAAAATGCATCTTCTTACCACAACACCACCCACATTCCATCATACTGACAAGCAAGCCCACCATTCCCCCTGAACACCTCATTCACCGCTCCAACACACATAAGAATCTGGCAGCAACAGCTGGATGCAGCAGAACCACCTCTAACCAACTTTTGAGACTTAGAAGATTAAGAACCTGGGTACTAAGGTTACAAGCTCCAGCATCGGGGTGGCATCATTTCACACTACCAACACTCTATCCATTGAAGACACATACACCTGGTTCTTACTTACTTTTCTGGAGGTTCCAAACACCCCAGAAGATTATCATGCACCTTCTGATCACTTTTCCACTACACCAACCACCCCCTCTCCAAAGCACACATAATACCTACACCACAGATCACGGTTAGCTACAACACTCAAATACCAAATAGAACACTTACACATGTTACACCCTTCATGAGGCCATATCATTCTCAGAAAGAAACACAGTAACCATACTTTTTCTACATCCACAACACTCCCACATCACACAAAATCCTCCCCCTATCACAACTCCCAGAACACACAAGAACCTGGGAGCAAGTTTTTATCTAACTGATTTGTTTCTTTTTGCAGGTATAATGGCTATATCGAGATTTTTGATGCACTGGCAAGGTGTGGTATCAACATATTTGATGTTAAATCTCTTGGGAGTTTATCAACTTTCTTGGGCATGCCAAAGATCCAATATCACCTCTGCACAAATACAATCATGCACAGGTCACACGACTCATTAGAAAATGCACACTGACAGTCACAAAACCACCAATCAGAGAATCAATCTAGATCAGCGTTGCACACCCCAAAAATACATAGTTAAGCTCCCAGTACCCAGAATTTCACCACAAAATCTTCAATTCTGGATACCAGTTACAGACCATCAGCACACCCCAGAAACAACTATGTGAGGTTAGACCTATATGAAGATTCCAATTGACTATATGACTGTGATAGACAGTTGGATATACAAAAGCATGGTTTAGTGTACCTAGGTCAACTATACAAATAAGTAAAAATGAACCTAAATCTACTATGTAGATAAGTGTGCTACATCTGAGATAGGTGAAGCCTCTAATGGAGGATAACAAAAGTTGTGAGACTGAAAGAAGTGCTATCTTCAACTTTTCTTTGACATTGATATCAAAGGAAGCCAAATTGAAGATATGAATCAAAAAGACCCAATGAGCTTGTAACGACCGGCCGCTCGTTCCGAGAGTTTAGCCCCATTTCCCCCATTTTTGCTTCATTATATGTGGTTTAGCTTCATTACATTGTGTTATATTGGTTGGCTCGGGTTCAGAGCAATTTTTGGAGAGAAATGAGGCACTTAGCCTCTAATCTTGGTTCAATAGTTGAAAAAGTCAACCGGAAGTTGACTTATTGGTAAACAACCTCGGAATTCGAATTTTATGGTTTAGATGGCTTCTTTAGGTGATTTTGGAATTAGGAGTGTGTTCAAAATGTGGTTTTGATGTCCGGTGTAGAATTAGACTTGAATTGGTGAAAGTTAGTTTTTGGTGATTTCCGGTTGGTAGTGGAAAATAGGTTGTTTGGGTCGGAATGGAATTTCGGAAGTTGGAGCAGGTTCGTAATGTCATTTTGGATATGTGTACAAAATTTCAGGTCAATCGGACGTGTTTTGGATGGTTTCAGCATCTTTGGCGAAATTTAGAAATTTCAAAGTACATAGACTTGAATTTGATGTGATTTTTGGTGTTTTTGCCTTTTTTTGGTGTTTTGAAGGCTCGACTAAGTTTGAATGATGTTATGGGATATTTTGGTAGGTTTGGTTGAGGTCCCGGGGGCCTCAGGTGTATTTCAGATGCTCAAACAGACATTTTTGGTCTTTGGGAGATTGCTGTTTTTTTTGGTGTTTTAAGTCCAGCGATTTGTTCATTGCGATCGCGTGAGTTCATCCGCGATCGCGTAGAGTAAGTTGAGGCCAGGCGGATTTTGTGAAGTGTGATTGCGTAGGTAGGAGTGTGATCATGAAGGGTTGAGCAGAGTGGTCACTGCCTTCGTGTGGAGATGTTTGCGTTCGCATAGTAGGAATGGGAGTGGCAGTAAGAGGATGGAATTGCTCTATGCGATCGCATAGATCTGGTCGCGATCGCATTGTTGTGAGGAGTGGTGTTACGCGGTCGCATAGTTGTTTCTACGACCGCATAAAGTTTGTTTGGTTGGTCAGCATTTTGTTCCTCGCGATCGCGTGCCTTTTTCCGCGATCGCACAGAGAAAAAGTCTGGGCAGACAATTTAAGTTCTAATTTCGGGGGTTCTTGGCCATAACTCATTTTTCCATTTGAGAGCTCGAGGGGAAGGAGATTTTGGATGAGATTTTCAGTGGGATTCTTGTGGTAAGTTTTCTTCAATCATTTTTGGTTTAATTTCATGAATTTGTCTTGATTTTCACCATGCAATTTGTGGAATTAAGTAGAAAATTTGGGAAAAATGGGAGGAAAAAAAATTTCTTTTGGTGATTTGAGTGGGCAATTGTGGTCCGATTTTGATGTTCTTGGTATGTACGGACTCGTGGGAGGATAATAATTCTTGTGATATAATTTTTATCGGATTCCGAGATGTGGGCTCGGGGGCCGGATTTGGCAAATTTCGGAAATTTGTGCTTAAAAATTGATAGTTTTCGATTGGGTTGTGTTCCTTTAGCGTATATTGATGATGCTAATCTGGTTTTAGTTAGATTCACATCAATCCCTAGCCGATTTGAGGGGCAAGAGCATCATGGATTAGTATCATGACCCGATAAAGGTAAGTAATGGCTATAAATCTTATCCTGAGGGTATGAAACCCCGGACTTCATATTTCTCACTGTTTTTAGAATGGTGCACATGTCGGATGACGAGTATGTGGTGTGCACTGACTTTTAGATTGGACTTGGTCCTCTCTGTGGCAAATATTGAGTTGCGTATTTTTACTCTAAATCATATGTTAAATTGTGCTCTAAAAACTATTGCTATATTTGGGCTATAAGCCATGTTTGCGGCCTCGTGCCGACTTGTTTAGACCCCTTGGGGCCTTTTTGTTTTACTACTATTTTTCCTCACTGTGTTGACTTATGATTTACACTCAGTCATGTTATGTTTAACTAATTTTGAAGCTCAGCCTTATTTACACTGTTTTGAGATATAAAATGATATTTTGGGTCGAGTACCCCATTTTACTGACACGCCTGAGGGGCTTTTGAGAGTTTCTGACTGAGTAAGGCGGAGGGCCTGATTGTGAGGATATGATACAACACGAGTTGGCTTTATATTAGCACTTGGGCTGAAGGAGCCCCTCCAGAGTCTCTACACACCCCAGTGAGCGCAAGTACCTACTAAGTGCGAGTGCCGAGTGCTGAGTGACGAGTGATTGGGAGGCATGAATGACTGTGAGGTATGCCCGATGGGCTGATTATGAGTGACTGTGAGGTATGCCCAAGGGGCTGATTATGAGTTTATGTAAGGCATGCCCGAGGGGTAGGTTCTGATACATGTTTTTACCGGAGGGGTTACTTATTACTTTACCACTTTCACTCTGAACTTATGAAATATGTTTTGCCCGAGGGGATTTTTATGATTTTCATAATTCTTACACTACTTTTCTTGAAAGTTTGCTGAAACTATTGGCAAGTATATTTCCAAATGATTTTTACTGAAATCGGCTTTTAAGCGTGATGATTTAACATATACCTTGTTGGAAAGAATGGTTGTGCTTATTGTGAATTGATGATTTGATTTTTATGTGTTTCTTACTTCTCAGACCTGATTTATTTTCATTACTACTAAGTTGGAGTACTCAAATTACTCCATGCATCTCATGTGCAGATCCAGGTGTTAGGGCTGAGTGAGATGTGTATCTGTTCCAGAAATTTTTCGGAGATTTGCGAGGTAGCTGCACGCGTCCGCAGTCCAGCTCTCTCCTGCTTACTATTATAGAGTTTATATCTTTTTTTTTGAGTTGTATATTTTATGTAGATGCTCATGACCAGTGACTCCGGGATCTCGGGGTTGTATTTAATTTTCGGTGTAGCTTTATCTGTTATAAAATGTTTAAACGAAACCTTTATGGGTCATCAGTCTTGTAAAGATGTAAATGGAAGATTATTACGATTTGAGTGTAGTTTTCGCTGGCCTAGTCCCACGATAGGCGCCATCACGACTGGTTTAGATTTGGGGTCATGACAGAGCTGGGCCAATAAGCTGCTGCTGTGTATTGTTTCTGACAGAGGAGAGTGAGCAGTAGGGTACATCTAATATACAGATGTTCTTTAGGCAGGCATATGAAGTTGATGACATCTTACTGCTGGAGATGTTGGAGCCAGAAGTGGGTTGATGTTGCTGACAAACCCACTTCTAGACAAGGCTCTGAGACATCCTAAGAGACTTTAAAACCTTAGGCTATGATACCAAAGTTTGTCACGCCCCAAAAATAATGAGTGTGACCGTGCTCAACCGAGTGAACCCGACTGGGCAAGCCTATTAGATTCCTTCTACTTAAACTTACTCATGAACAAAGAGAGGGCATATTTTCATTAATTAGATAATAAGGAGGTCATGAATACAATACTACATCATTTCATTAGTTACTTTATCTCAAAATCTCAAAATATACATATTTTTCATAGTTTGAAGTGGAATAAATGATTCAAACACATCAATTTCGTCTGGCTTTCCCAACACGCATATACAACCCACACTATGTCTACGAGCCTCTAATAGATACAAAAGAGTACAACAAAAGTTCCAGCAACAAGTACCTGGCTGTACCTCAAGTACAATACATAAGGAACAAAATATGCATAACCCCGAAATAAAATGGGGCTCATCAAGACTGCTGGGAGGAGGATGTACCGCTATCACTGATCAACGCTACTTGTTGTGGACCCATCTGCATCCATTTAAAGATGTAGTGCCCCGGCAAAAGGGATGTTAGTACCGTCGAATAGTACTAGTATGTATAACTAAATTCCACCTCAATAGGATGAACAATAATGCAAGTAAGAACAATCATAATATCAGTTAAAGCATTGAACATTTACCAAACATCAAACAAGGGATAAGATAAGTTTCCAATTAAATTTCCATATTTTAAGTTAGGGAAGTCTTTAGTACCTATATGTCACTATTCACCATTTCGATTTCAATTCCCAATACAGCCACTACCATGTGTATGCCAATGGCGTCCGATCACGACCCGATTGGCTAGACCATCTCATACGAGACATCAACCACAATCATGATTTCAGTTACAGTTTTCTAATAAAGTCACCACCATGTGTACAACATGGCATCCGATCATGACTCTATCGGCTAGGCCATCTCATAAGAGACATGAACCTTAGTTGCAATTTCTATTACAACATCCAATAGAGTAACCACCATGTGTACGTCATGGCGACCGATCACGACTCTATCGGCTAGGCCATCTCATAAGAGACATCAAGCACAATTATATTATTTCACTTAGCACGTTGGTCGTATTCCATATTTCACATTTCATATTTCACTTTTAGTATTCCTCGCTTTGTATCTCATATTTAGTATTTTTCTTTCAAAAATCATCATATATTTCCAACAACAAAGCATTTATTTTCATAATATTTAAGCACATATGTGAGCAATTGAGAGTTTTAGGTAAATTTAGATTTCTTACAGAATTGTCATTAGCTTTCGTTTGAAACACAACTTCATGTCAAGGCATTTAAACATGTAACCCATACTTTGAAATCATTCTTCAAACAAGAGTATAACATAACAAGAGTATTTAAATTGCATATTGAACATGGATATCTTTTGGTACAAGCTTATTCGGAATGTTCAACTCACAGTGAGCAACTCGGGACTTACATGGATAAGGTGGGGTTCAATTCTAAGAGAAGTGTTTAGCCATAAATACCTCAATTGAGCTTATTCAAACTCTAAAATATTCCAGAATTTCTTAGCAACTTCAATCTATTTTAGAAATATATCAAATCAAACAAAAATTAGGAAGATGATCATGGTTCTAGCTCATTTGAGCATTTTATCAAACACTAGGTGTCCATTATGGTTCCAAGGTCCTCCTATGATGGATTCCATCATCCCAAACCCATTATCTACCATTATTAGCTAAAAAGTATTCTTACACACTTTGATAACACATGCATGCAAGATGAACAACTCTCATGCCCAAAATATTTCTTAGTAATTACCCAATTCTAGATAAAATTCGAAATTGAGGGTTAGGGTTTAGAATCTTACTATTAGGATGAAGACGTTATGGGTTTTTCATGTTAATCTTCAAATATTTGAGCAAGAATTGAAGAACAATTGTTGCGGAACACATTCCCACTCCAAGGCACACTCTCACTCTAAAAATATAAGGTTTTATCACAAGAAATGGTACATTGCTTCTATTTAATGAAATAGGGGTCGCGTTATAATAAAATCCCCAATTTGCACAGCCACGGTGAATGGGGCACCGTGTGGGGCAGCAAGGTAGTGAAAATGTTCCTAGAAACGAATATTTGAAGTGTTTTGGAAATCCCCACAGGCGCGCCGCTTGGGGCGGCGCGGTAGTGTAAAATTCTGGCAGCTTTTGGTAATTTGGTCATAACTTCTTGTAGGGGTGTCCAAATGAAGAACTGTTTGAAGCGTTAGAAACTAGACTCGAAGATATTTCATTTAATAGGATTCTAATCACATAAATCCTTATTTATATGTAGATATGCTCGTCTAGATCTTGGTCTTGTGTGTAGTCATTTGGAACTTTAGACTATCATGAAATTTTCCAACTTGCTTTGGATTTAGGCCTATCCTTAGACCCCACATCACTTATAATATGCCTCATACACTTATTATCGTATCCAATTGATATAAATCATATTAATAGCCCTCGTCGGCATACAAAGTAATATAACTAGCACACATTAACTTTCTTAACAACGCTTAAGTACTTCAAAATTTTTCGGGGTGCTGCAAGGATTTGGAGAGCTAGATATGGAATTTGGATGTCAATTTGGTGTTGGATTTTGGTAATTTTTTTTGTTAGACTCGGGGTTGAATGGGATTACGGATTTTGTGACTTCTATTTGATTCTGAGACGTGGGCCCGTGAGCCAATTTTTGAGTGGACTTTTTTACTTTTTGATTAAGAACTTAGTATTTTCTTATGGAATTGATTCCTTAGCTCGTGTTGATGTATGGAACCATATATGGCTAGATTTGAGGCATTTAGAGTTTGTATCACGAGAAGAGGGCGTGTTGGAGTAGATATTTGCACGATTTGAGGTAAGTAACATTTCTAAACTTGGTTCTGAGGGTACGAAACCCCGAATTATGCGTTATGTGATTGGTGTTGAGGTGATGCACATTCTAGGTGATGGGCGTTCACCGTAAGAATTGTGACTTGGTCGATTCCACGGAACTACGAAGCTAATTTATCTTGTCGTTAATCATATTTTCATCATGTATTAAAGAAGTTGAGCTACCAGTCATGTTAGAAATCATGCATATGGTATGTTATGTAATGTAGGTGTCATGCCCCAACCTCGGGGAGCGCGACCGGCGCTCAACCGAGTGAACCTGGTCAAGCAAGTCTATTAGACCTTTCCTACCTGACTCGTTCATGATCCAAAAAGGGGACACACTACCATTTGTTAAACAAGGGAGAGATCATATATATATATATATATACACACACGTTGCTAGTTCATTTTTCATTATATTCATTACACCGTAGTTAATTTTCCAAAAGTGCATACAATTTAATATTTAGTGGGAAAAGAGTTTCAAAATACAACATAATCCAGTGACCCATCCGATACCCATACATAACCCACACAAATGTCTACGGAGCCTCTAATGATACGAAAGACAATAATGACAATGCCGGCAACAAGGCCTCGGCTATACCTCAAAACGTGGTAACTTATACAAAAGAAGAACTACATGACCCCTGGAAGAAATGTGGGCTCACCAAGACTGCTGTGAGGAGAGCGCACCGCTATCTTCGATTGGCACTATTTGCAATGGAACCACCTACATCCATTCAAAGATGAAGCGCCCCCGGCAAAAGGGACATTATTACTATCGACTAGTACTAGTATGTATAGCTAAACACCATTTCATTAGAAAGATCAATAATACAGGAAGAGGTAATCAAGAAATCAATGGGAAACTTAGACAACATTGTATACGGTCGAAATCAGGGGAGCCTGATTTCGAAGTCCAAGTTAGTACCCTGAGCCGAGTTCGAATGAATCAAAGTCGGAGTCAAGTCTAGCTAAAAAGTGCACGCTTCGGGGATCAAATAGAGGGCTGAACATGATCCACCTTGAAATGGTGTTGTTATAATTCTGTACCAAAATGAGCGGGAATTTCTCTATGCCACGAAGATCAAGGCATAAATTTCGGAGCAGATTTGTACGAATTAGTACAAATTTGTACTAGGCGGTTACATAACTGTCCCCAATAATATTTTACAGTAAATATTAATGTACCTTATTTAGGGTTTCCTCTCCTATATAAAGAGGACCCCAATCATTTGTAAAGGTATTCAATCAATGGCAAAGAATATACTATCTTATTTTCTCATTCATTGTTCTTCAGAATTATTCTCTAGCTTTATTGCTGTTACTTACTGTTCTTGCTTTATTACTTGCTTACTAATTGGTATTGGACTAGATTACATATATTTAAAACCAGAAATCAAACTTAATTGTTACTCGTATTTTCGAGGTAAACAGTTTGGCACCCACCGAGGGGCTAAAGATAATAGTGATTATTTCAGTACTAATTTTCTATAACACACGTTATTCTTCACACTTTTTCTTGTCAAAATTTCTTTGATTTCAAGCTGAAACATGTCAAACTCAGTGAACACACATGTGCATTGTAATGACGACCTCGGATTCCATGGGGAAAATGATAATGCGACATCTTCGGAGGCCGGTGTTCCACCGCTTAACCCTAGGGTAGTACCAGTTCACAACCCAGTCGATGTTGGTTCACATGTTACTTTAACGTCGATTTGGGCACTGGCGTTGGATGAAGTGTACGCGGAGAGGTTCAACCTGGTAGCCAAAGAACACAAGGTCTAGGAGTTGGAGAAGTAATCCTCCAAGTGATTTTCGAAATGTTACAAGCGCAACAGATTGCTATCGCTCAGTTGCAAAGTCAGAAAAAGACTCCGAGCGTGGAGGGACCAGAAACTACTCATCGTGCTACCAGTACCGGAGAGGTCAAGCAAAAATGGGTCAATAGCTGACCCCAGAATCATGAGAAAGCTCGAAGAACTCACAAAGAGGATCGAATCAGGAGAGAAAAGGATCGAGGACAACAATAAAAATGTAACGACCCAAACCGTTGGGCCACGATTCAACCGGTACCTTACTCAACCGAGTACCAGCATATCGTATCTTTTCATGTCATACTCTAACAGATAACTGAGCCGGAAGGCTGCCGTGAGATAAGTAGAATACAATATATGATACCATCTTATACATAAGACATACGGGCCTATAAGACCAAAATAACTATTCGTATACTGAATATAGGCCGACAAGGCCATACAATCTTTTACGTACATGACATCTGTCTACAAGCCTCTAAGAATACATAATTTCCATAAAGGTCGGAACAAAGTCCCGCCATACCAAACAATTACATGTCTAATTCATACTAACCAAACAAGTGACTCTGAAGCAAATGGAGCACACCGACATCTTCCGCTGAGCTGATAGCCTACTTGGAGAGCGCTCGACCTATCTATCGGGACCTGCGGACATGAAACTGTCACGACCCCAAATCCTAAACCAGCCGTGATGGCGCCTATCATGGAACTAGGCTAGCCAATAACCACATGTTTACAATTTCTTTCAAAATCACAATCAAATTCCAAGCATTTCATAAAATATACAGAGTTTACTAAATAAAGTAGGCCAATATACAGTGCCACCACCCCAAAACCCGGAGCCAACATGTCATGAGAATCTAAGGAAAATAAGCCAAAGGTATAATATTATAATAAAAAACCTCCGAATAAATAGCTAGATACAACAAGAAGGGAAAACAGAGATGATGCGGACGCTGAACAACTACCTCTATATCCCGCAATCCGGCTCCGCACGAAATAAATGGCTAATGCTCGGTATCTACATCTGAATTTGCACACAGGGGTGCATGGAGTAATGTGAGTATGACAACTCAGTAGTAATGAAAATAAATCAAGTCTAAGCGGCAAGGAAACACATAAAATCAATGTCATCAAATCACAATATACACAGCCTTACGTTCCAATAGTGTAAACATAGATATATGGAATTATCATGCCTTAAAACCAACTTCAGAAAAGTCCTTTGAAAAATGCATATTTTTAACATCTTCAAACCGAAAGATTTAGTATGAAAATGAAATGAATCATATAAAGGCCCCTCGGGCAAAACATATTTCATAAGTTCGGAGTGAAAGTAACAAAATCATAAGTAGCCCCTCGGGCAAAACATGTATCATAATCAGCCCCTCGGGCATGCCTCACAGTCACTCATAATCAGTCGCTCAACACCTCACAGTCACTCATGCCTCCCAATCACTCGTCACTCAGCACTCGGCACTCTGTGCGCTCACTGGGGGTGTGTGCAGACTCCGGAGGGGATCCTTTAGCCCAAGTGCTAATATCAATCCACCTCATGGCGTATCATATCCTCACAATCAGGCCCTCGTCCTCACTCAGCAGAAACACTCAAAAGGCCCCTCGGACGAATCAGTAAAACAAGGTACTCGACCCAAAAACATCATTTTTAAATCTCAAAGTAGTGTAAATAAGGCTGAGTTTCGAAAACAGCAAGCACAATGTGGCTGAGTGAAATCATCAACAAATAGTGAGAAAAACAGCAGTAAAAATCCCCCAAGGGGTCTAAACAGATTGGCACAAGGCCCCAAACACGGCTTATAGCCTAAATATTTCAACAATCTTTAGAACATAATTTAACATAAGGTTTTGAGTAAAACATGCAACTCATTAGTTACCGCGGAGAGGACCTAGTCCAATCCAAAAACCATTGCGCGCCACATACTCGTCATCCGACATGTGCGCCATTCTAAAATCAGTGATAAATATGTAGTCCGGGGTTTCATACCCTCAAGACAAGATTTATAACCATTACTTACCTCTATCGGGCCACAACACTAGTCCGTTATGCTCTTGCCCCTCAAATTGACTCCCAATTTCTCTGAATCTAGCCAAAACCAGTTTAACTTCATCAATATATACCAAATGAACACAACCCAATCGAAAACTATCAAATAATACAAGAATCTCGAAATTCGGCCAAACCCGAGCTCCGGACCCACGCCTCAGAATTTGATAAAATTTGCATCACTAGAATTCTTGTCCTCCCACGATTCTATACATATCAAGAACACTAAAAATCGGACCACAATTGACCACTCAACTCCTCAAAAGAAAAAGCCAATTTCCATGCACCCTTCTTCCCCAAATTTGGGTTTAATTCCAACAATTTTATTGTTTAATTACTTCGAAAATGACATATAAACGAGTTATGAAGTTTAAAACCTTACCTCCAAGTGATTCCCTTCAATTTCCTCTTCAAACCCACTCAAAGAGCTCCCAACTCGTTCAACAATGGAGGAAAATGAACTATTCTCGCACAAATGGCCTTTTAAAACATTCTGCCCAGCCATTAAATTTTCCTCAGTGCGATCGCGACTCTAGACACGCGATCGCGATGCACAGACCAGCCATTAAATGTGATCACAGACCAATACACGTGATCGTATAGAACAACTCTCCACCCCACACACGCGCCTCAGAATCCTCTACGCGATCGCACCAACACCCACGCGATCGCACTGCCTTACCTAACCAACCTATGCGATCGCAATCCTATCCACGCGATCGCATAGAAAAAAATCCAGCCATCCCCAGCAAGGTTTACATGATTACAAACATCCTCCTGTGATCGTGTAGAAGGAAACTAGAACCTCACACCAACAAAAATCTGTCCAATTTTCAAGCCAAGAGTTGGTCCATTAACGACCCGAAACACACCCGAGGCCCTCGGGACCTCAACCAAACATGAAAACATATCCCATAACATCATTCAAACTTAGTCGAGCCTTCAAAACACCAAAAACAACGCAAAAAAACCAAAATCACATCAAATTCAAGCCTATGAACTTTGGAACTTCCAAATTTCACCAACTACGCCGAAACCAACCAAAACACTTCCGATTGACCTAAAATTTTGCATACATACCCAAAATGACATTACAGACCTATTCCAACTTCCGGAATCCCATTCCAACCCCGATAGCCTATTTTCCACTACCGACCGGAAATCGCCTAAAACTAACTTTTGCCAATTCAAGCTTAATTCTACATCGGGCATCACAACTTCATTCTGAAACTCCTAAGTCCCAAATCACCTAACGAAGCTATCCGAGCCATAAAATCCGCATTCCGAGGTCGTTCACCAATAAGTCAACTCTCAGTTGACTTTATCAACTTTTAGACTACTTTAGTCGACTAAATGCCTCAATTCTCACCATGATCATTCCGGACCCAAACCAATTGACCCAACACAACAAAAAAATAGGCTAGCAATATATGACAAATGCAGAAATGGGAGAAATGAGGTAATCTCACGGAACGACTGGCCGAGTCGTTACAGAAACTCAACGTCCCCAGGCAAAAGGGACGTCAATACAACTAATGTACCGAGTATGTAAGGAATGAAAATCAGTAAATAATAGATATGAGGGAAACATGGAGTAAAAGACTCAACATGTACGTTTGACAGCTCAATGAATCATTTAACATTATAATGTCATGCATATGCATATAAATGTCATACCATGCATGGGTATATGTGTTCATAACATCATCAAGCCTCTAAGGGCATCCCATCATATCATCTCGGCCATTGTAGGCAAATCATCAACGTATACCAGCAGGTGGTGGTGCGTATATAATGCCGTAACCTTTTCTCATATCCCATATGCGTATATATACATAAATATACGCGTATATAACGCCATGTGGTCATGGGTCAATGTACATGTATAAATTAATGCAATGCATGAGAAGTACGTCGATAAAATCTCTCGGAACGGCATAAGACCATTATGCCTTTACTAATATCATGAAGTAAACCTGATAGCCTTAACATACTTGGACCGATTCTCTTGACAGTTCCTCTAACACACGTCTTTTTCGAAGAATACATAACGGCGGATCGAAGTAGGGAAAAATCCTTATGATATTCCTCGGGAAATTTGTGCACACCTCTTTTCTTTGGATGAATCTGCATAAGACTCATGTGGATTAAAGTAAGTTTGGACTAGCAGATGTTAAAAACTTAGATATCTTTCCGGTTACATCTGTTTAATGACACCCATCATGTTTGTTTGTCTTAAAATAGCTCGTGCAATATTCATCTCCCGAAGTTTAATCATTTCCAAAACTATCTGCTCATACATATCCTCAAGTATATGTCTAGAAAGCTTAAGTTGAGCAACTTGAGGTAATACTGCATCCCATCTTCCACTATTAATATCAACAACAAATGTTTCAAGACTATCCACTTTATTCAGTGAAACATGGCACTTATTTTGTAAAAGAGTCAAAGAATCTTGTAAGGTTTCAGAGAACTTGTTCACGTTGGATCATTGTTATCTCTTTGTAAATGGTATATAAAATGTTGTTTTTCTTAACTTTGCAAGGTATTATACTTCTCCATTAAAGATACTAAGCCATATTTACGTGTAAACAAGTTATAACTTTTCCTAGTGACTCATTTTGCATAGTTTTTCCACCTTGGTTAACCTTATGCCATGTGTCAATATCAATAAGACTCTTATTCACTTAATACCATAATTATCTCCAGCATTAATAAATTATCCACATATTTAAGGACTATCTCAAATTACTTAAAATACTACCCATTTTTAACATACCTTATACACCTTACTATCATGGCCACGTGGTACCTTGTTTGGTATTAGTCCATAATTGTCGGGTATTTTAGCTCGGGCTGTATTTTATCCCAAAATGCCAAACTTGGACGAAAATTAATTTTCTTTGACTTGCTTACACTCTTACCTTCACGAATTTGCTCATCATTTGTTTGAAATAGCATAATCCTTATAGTCTCCAAATAATCTTTTCCTTGGACTGATGTCAATTACCTTAAGACAAATTTAACGTAAAATACTACATGGTGAAACATCATCGTAATTTAATACCGCGAAGGGTAACATCATTTTAATATAATACTGCGGGACGTAATATCGACATAATATTGCGGGGCGTAACATCATTCCCCCTTTAGAAAATTCGTCCTCTAATGTTGATTGATACTCTTATCATTTTCATAACTTATAGCTCTTGTGAATACCTTAATACTCTCATTGCTATTTAGGTAGTTGTGAATAAATCCAAAGGCCAGGGCTTTCCCTCCTTTAAGCCTCTTTCTCACACCCCTACTTGTAGTCGGAATCCTTCTAATCTCGTAACTATTGTTACCTTCTATCATGCAGCTTGTACGACTCTAACTTTGTATATGCGCCTATGTGACTCTTCTCTTCTCTTTCCTCCAGCTTTTAACCAATCTCTAGGCTTCACTTTGTGAACATATATAAAATTATGTCAAGTTGTCCCTCTGGGCGTCATTAGCTTTACTTCATCTAAGTAGGCCATACTATACCATAATTCTTACTTTGATTTATCGTTACTCAGGTTTGCTACCAAACTTCAGGTTACTCTCGTTGCTTATCCTATATGCACAAAGCTAAGTCTTTTAACGCTTCTTCATTACTGTTCATCTTAATACTGATGGCCTAATCTCATCTCGTACTTTGCATATTTTTCCCATCCATTGTTGATTCACCTCAATGTTGATCTTCAATTTTCCATTGATAACTTGAAACTTCTTATGTAATATATTTCCACTAGGGCTTACATTGCATCGTGGAACATGTGAAGTGATTTTTCTGATCCACCTGGGGTCGATACTGTACTTCCATAACCCTAGTTCATATCATAGTCATCTCAATGTGAATCGTCTTACATGTGTATTTTAGTCCTGTACAATTCATGAACTCATTACTCAATCGAAGGCCCAAACTTCATCCTTTATTTATCACAATTACGCCCTTATTCTACTACCAGGGCAACATTACATTTTTTTCTAAATGCTATTAGTCTTAGACTCTTTTGAGTTCGTTTAGGCTATGCTGAGCTTTCAATAACTTAGAGAAACCATCAACTCCTTTGTTTTCACAGGCTTAGTTCCGAGGACATCCATTTTCATCACCTTCTCAATTGCCTTCTTCTTATCCTTACTCTTATCTTTATAAAACATTGTCGTTCTATCATACTTTAGCTTTCAATTGATTCCTATATGCTTTTCTTCTATTTTCTCAATCATGATTCCTTTAACTTCTGGATCCAATAATCAGATTCCTGATTTACTTCATTGACGTAATTCTTTAGCTTCCTCCTTCTTCTGATCGGCCTTTATGTCGGCTTAAGTTATTTCCCGATATGTGGTTCATGGTATTAGTTAAGATGTTTAGCCTTTCATCGGCGCTGAGTAAAATGCATGATACAACCCTTTAACAATATAATCCTTCATTTATGACATGGGCTCAATTCTTTCTTTTAACGTATACTAGAATCTTCTACGGCTGTATGATTGTTAACATATATTCTGCATAGATAATACTTCGAAATATTAAGTGCGTTCATAATGTAGCTAACTCTGGATCATTGATCGAATGATTCCTTACATTACTTCTTAGTTCTTTTAAACGTAAGCTATTACCTTTCCTGGTCTTTCTTCCCCATGTTGCATGCATACTTAACTTTTCTTAGCTTTCGCGTATGCCAAAATTTTTGTACAACTCATGTGATCTTAGAATATTACTTTTGATTACTACCTCCCGTTCACTAGCCACGGTAGGTTCCTCTTTCTTATGGAGGACGTACAATGTTGTTGTGAAACAACTTCTTTAGGTCAGTGTGCTTAGGTTGAAGCCTTCTTCCTCATTTCCTCAACTAGTCTTTCACTGTATTACTTAGGGAGGACCCTCTTACTCTTGTAATGTTTCGAGCTTATTACATCGTATACCCAATAAAATTTTAGATGTCCTTCCTCACCTACAATTATCCATAGTTACTTACATCCACAACCTTGTGCTTGTAGGGTTACTTCTCAATTGATATTTTGACTGTCTTCCTAGTGGAACTCTCTTTTATTTTCATAACATTCATACGGTACCTTTAACTACCCAAAATCCTATTTGAATATATCTCAAATATTTTAATAACATTACTGCAAGGTTGAATTCTCCATGTTAGGGTTCACCATATTTATCTTGCATGATCTACTGATTTGTATGTAATCTTTTGTCTAGTCATGACTAGGCTCTTCCTGAATAAACCACTAACTACTCGTTGGCCAATTCTCATACGCATATTCCGCGTAATCTTCCTTGGGTATTTAATTTGTCTTAAATTACCTCACGTACTGGCCCCTTATCTATAATTAACATCTCGGACAGGAACCCTTACTTCTTTTTCTTGACGTCGCACCAACATAATGTTCTGGAATTACAGCACATCTGTAACATTTGAATAAGCGAAATCTCATCCCTTTTTCATTCTTATCGCACCCTTCCTTTATCATTCCATAGTTACTAGATCCACTTAATTATGACTTACTGCCACATCATTCCATATTCTCCTCTTTATGGGAGTACTAAGAGTTGAAGCTACGATGACCTACCTACAGATGTTTTTCCTCTTTATCTTCGGCGTCCTTTCACATATCAATGACCCTTACTCGCCTTGCGCTAATCCTTCTGTACCAAGGATAACAAAATTCCTCACTCGCGATGGTGACACTTAGTGTAACTGGCACATACATCCCCTTAAGCTTAACTTTGTCCATATCGCTTGCTTTAGGGAAGCGTCTTCCTGAATGACCATTCTATGAATTTTTCATGAATCTTCTTCTTTTGTCCATTCTATTATCGCCGGAACTAAAATTTTAAATTCTCATGATGCCGACTGTTATCAATCACTCAGTCCCTAATTCATGTTTAGTTTATATTGTTCGCCAATCCATACTGGTTCTATTATTCTGGGATCTAACTTTTCCTTTTTGGTAATTGCGTTAGAGTTGCGAATTTATTTCTTGAAATGAGGACATGACTGTAATGTATGACCTATACTCTTTTGTTTTCCTAAGGCCTGTCACCTCTCGTATCTTCCTTCACTTGACTATAGATTATGTAATACTGTCATCTTTTGATCTACCGTTGCAATCCATGTATCATATCTTACTCATAATGCTTCATTAAATATTTTCTTATTTCCCGTTAACATTTACGCCTATCAATTTGTTTTGAAAACTCGAACAAGACGTTCTTTTGCTTTTAGCTCCCCTTTGTTCCATCCAGTGGCTCTTTGGGTTGCTTAACGTTCTTGCTCTACTAGGACGCGAGCCACACTAAGGTAATATTTATCCCTTCAAGGATTCCAGTGTCTCTCTTTATAGTACTCATATCTAGCTGTACTATTTTATAGTGCGTCATCTCGGTGTCTCACAAGGAGATCTATTAGCACATTTGCAACATTCTTCGAAAATATCAATTAACGCATACAATCAATTCACCATTTTGGGTTAACCTAACCCTAGCCGGATCCTGATATACCGTCCTTTTCTTAATCTACACTTGTTAGCCCCCAATAGGGTATAACTGAGATGAGGGTGGCCAATTATACATACCTCTGTTACTGTTGAGGGTAACTCATAATGCTTATATTTTTCTACCGGAACTGTAATACTGATAATCTTCATTAACTGGGTGCCTCGTACCCTTCTTCATCTTGCTTCTTTTACTTGCTAAAACTTATGTCTCCCTCCTTATTCTTTTTCATCATAAGAGTGGATAGGCATTCTTGCCTTAGGGATCCTTATCAAGAAGCTTACACATCTTAGTATATAGATGATTTGGTGAATACCTCAAATTCATCCATCATAAGCATGATGCAAAATGAGTTCCTCTGACTCAATCTTCCACAAATATATATCTTACCAACCGTCTTTCTAGATATAGGTATTGTCATACTATGAATAAGATAGAATTAGGAAATTGAGTTCTTACAACCGAGCTCTACCACACGATCTAGAGTAAGAAGAAAGAGTGATAGTTCCTAAATGCCCTGTAGCCCCTGCTTATAAGTGTGGTTCATAATACACCCATAAACAAGACTCTACTAGACACGGCTTGTAGATTCCCTAGGATAGAACCTGGCTCTGATACCACTTTTGTCATGACCCAAATCGATGGGCCGCGACGGACACCCGTTACCTTAATCAACTGTGTACCAACATAATGTATCTTTTCATGTCATACTATCATAGATAACTGATCTGGAAGGTTGCCGTGAGATAAGTAGAATACAACATATGATACCATCTTATACATAAGACATACGGGCCTATAAGACAAAAATAATTATTCGTATACTGAACATAGGCCGACAAGGCCATACAATCTTTTACATACATGACATCTTGGAATGAGGACATGACCGTATTGTATAGCCTATACTCTTTTGTTGTCCTAAGGCCTGTCACCTCTCGTCTCTTCCTTCACTTGACTATAGATTCTGTAATACTATCATCTTTTGATCTACCGTTGTAATCCATGTATCATATCTTACTCATAATGCTTCAGTAAATCTTTTCTTATTTCCCGTTAACATTTACGCCTATCACTTGGTTCTGAAAACTCGAACAAGATATTCTTTTTCTTTTAGCTCCCCTTTGTTCCATCCAGTGGCTCTTCGGGTTGCTTAATGTTCTCGCTCTATCAGGGACGCGAGCCACACTAAGGTAATATTTATCCCGTCAAGGCTTCCAGTGTCTCTCTTTATAGAACTCATATCTAGCTGTACTATTTTAGAGTGTGCTATCTGGGTGTCTCACAAGGATATCTATTAGCACATTTGCAACATTCTTCATAAATATCACTTAATGCAAACAATCAATTAACCATTTTGGGTTACCCAAACCCTAGCAGGATCCTGATATCCCGTACTTTTCTTAATCTACACTTGTTTTCCCCCAATAAGGTATAATTGAGATGGGGGTGGACAATTATACATACCTCAATTACTGTTGAGGGTAACTCATAATGATTATATTTTTCTACCGGAACTGTAATATTGATAATCTTCATTAACTGGGTGCCTCGTACGCTTATTCACCTTGCTTCTTTTACTTGCTGAAACTTATGTCTCCCTCCTTATTGCTTTTCATCATAAGAGTGGATAGGCATTCTTGCCTTAGGGATCCTTATCAAGAAGCTTACACATCTTAGTATATAGATGATTTGTTGAATACCTCAAATTCATCCATCATAAGCATGATGCAAAATGAGTTCCTCTGACTCAATCTTCCACAAATATATATCTTACCAACCGTCTTTCTAGATATAGGTATTGTCATACTATGAATAAGATAGAATTAGGAAATTGAGTTCTTACAACCGAGCTCTACCACAGGATCTAGAGTAAGAAGAAAGAGTGATAGTCCTAAATGCCCTGTAGCCCCTGCTTATAAGTGTGGTTCATAACACACCCATAAACAAGACTCTACTAGACACGGCTTGTAGATTCCCTAGGATAGAACCTGGCTCTGATACCACTTTTGTCATGACCCAAATCGATGGGCCGCGACGGACACCCGTTACCTTAATCAACTGTGTACCAACATAATGTATCTTTTCATGTCATACTATCATAGATAACTGATCTGGAAGGTTGCCGTGAGATAAGTAGAATACAACATATGATACCATCTTATACATAAGACATACGGGCCTATAAGACCAAAATAATTATTCGTATACTGAACATAGGCCGACAAGGCCATACAATCTTTTACATACATGACATCTGTATACAAGCCTCTAAGAATACATAATTTTCATAAAGGTCGGGACAGAGTCCCGCCATACCAAAAAATTACACGTCTAAATCGTACTAACCAAACAAGCGACTCCGAAGCAAATGGAGCGCACCAACATCTTCTGCTGAGTTGATAGCCTACTTGGAGGGTTCTCGACCTGTCTATTGGGACCTACGAGCATGAAATGCAGCATCCCCAGGAAAAAGGAACGTCGGTACAAATAATGTACCGAGTATGTAAGGAATGTGTATACGGCCAAAATCGGGGAGTCCGATTTTGAGACCATTATGGCACTCCACGCCTGACCTCGAGAAGCTTGTAGTGGAATTTGAAGTTTGACCCCAAGTTACACCCCTCGAGGGAGCATATCGGAGGTTCACTGTTGTCAACCTCGGAGCAATACGAATCGATGATTGTCATGGAAAGGCAGGGAATTCCCAAGGACACATAGCTAAAGTTGACCAGGTCTGCAAGAATAGTACAAGTCCATATTGAGCCATTATACAGTTGTACCAATAACATTTCCTTGCCATAATTAGGCATGTACTATGTTGGATTCCCCCTCCTATATAAAGGGGACCCCTGTCATTTTGTAACACACATAAATATTGAATAACAACATAACATTCTCTGATTTTCTTGCTTAAACGTGTTCAACAATTGCTCTATACATTTATTGCTCTTTACTTATTATCTTCATTTATTGTTCTTCATTTATAGCCCATAATTATCCGTAAAAGTTATCCTCGAGGCCCCCAATATCATTGTTTCTTTATCGATTGCTCATTATTAACTGCCCTAGCTAGACCTCGAGGCCCCCTATTCCAGACAGCTTGAGGCTCAACCCTGTGACAACATCGGTTTGCATATCTTGGTTTTCTAATTCACACTTAGAAGTTACTATATAATAACTAGTAGCAAGATAAACCACATTTTTTTAGAACCACAAAATCTAGTATAATTGTTAATACCATTTTCAAGGTAAACAGTTTGGCGTCCACTGTGGGGCTAAAAATTGTCATGTCCCAAAATCTAGGGACGAGACCGGCGCCTAACCGGATGAGCCCGTTCAAGCAGACCTGGATTTCCCTTTCTACCCAACGCATTTCCCCGTGTTCATAATGTACATTTTATAAGTGAAACAACAAAATAGAATCAAAGCATGCCTTTACAACATAAATCCCTTTCTTCTTTTAGTATTTTCAACATTTAATCTTCCCAAAACATACATTCTAAAATACAATACTCCCAATATGGGATCGTGATTACGAACGAGTACGACAACTACCCAAAATAATAGTACGGAGAAGAATACATAGACCTGCGGACAACAAGGCACCGGCTATACCTCAAAAGAAATGACATATACAAAATAAGACAATATGTACTACACACGGCTCCGAGAGGAAGTGGGGCTCACCAAGGCTGCTGAAGAGATGGAGGGAAGGCACCACTATCGGCGATCAGATCTACCTGCTATGGAACCACCTACATCCATATAAAAGAACGTAATGCCCCCGGCAAAAGGGACGTTAGTACCATTGAATAGTACTTGTATGTATAAACAAACCTACTCCAGATAGGATAAATAACATCAGTTAAACATGAATAGAGGCATCATACAACAGTACACTGAAACATGGAGAATCATAACAAGAATTACCACATCCCACATCCCGTTTTGCCACCTTGTGGTTAATGTACTTTTAGGTTTCGTCTTGTTATTATTATTATTGATCCATCGTGTCGTTGTCACACGGAGTCTGATATCTGCCCGATCGGATAATACATCCTAGGTGAGGTCCGAATTTCAATCACATCACATATAACCAGCATGACTTGTTCTCACGGAGTCTGATCTCTGCCCTAATCGGCTAGGCTAAAACCGTGGCTTGTGCACAGCACACAGAGTCCGATCTCTGCCCGATCGTCTAGGCCATCTCAACTGAAAACAGTGAGGAAAATAATAATCATCAAATCATAATCATATCATAATATCAAGTCATCCATGTGTACGTCATGGAGTACGATCCCAGCCAGACCACATAGGTCTTCTCACCCCTAGGACATTCTCCTGGTACAATTATGGATGTTTTAGGTCACTTACATCATTTTTAACCTTTTTGTTCCCCAACACATATTTCTCTTGGATTAATCTTTCATATCATTAGAGTCCTTTAATTCATTTTTTTTCATGACAATTCATCATTTAATCCATATCCCATAACTATCCGATCCATTAATCCATATTTTTGCAATTTCCCAATCCATTGTTTCATGTTTCATAACAGTTCAACCCCATGTTTCACATTTCACATCAGTACCATATCTTCACTCATATTCCATGACAATCCACCCTTTTACATTTTTCACATCCATCATATAATAGGAGCACACACAAAATAGGAAAGAACATGATGGTCAACATGTATACATTCCACTAGCAAGACATCATGGTGGTAGCATATAGCAACATGGAAACAAGAATTCCTAAATTAAGCACATAGAGAACAAAATTTCCATAGAAGGTCAATAAGAGAGTCATACCCATAAAATGACCACAACGGGCTTATCCTATGAGGATTAGGGTTAGACATACATATCTCGAGTTGGAATTTCCCTTTTATTTATATCCCAAATCACCTGACCTTCTAATGCCTTCAATCTAATTGACACATTAAAACTTAGAGTTACGAACCTTGAACTTATTTGGGCATTTTATCAAATACTATGTGGTCCTTTAGATTAACTAGCCCCTTTTTTAGTGAAAGGTTGCCCTAGCCTACTTCCCTTTGCTAGATTATAGAAGATTATTCACATGCATGCAAGGTCATAACTTTCCTCTTCAAGAACCAACCTATGTGTGTTCTATTCTAACTAAAATATAAGAATTTGGGGAAATAGGGTGAAGACTTACCTCTTATGGTAAAGAAGATGACGACTACTGGATTAATTCCAGGCTTGAGTAGAGATGGAGGACCAATTTGGGGAAGATGAGGTCTTCTCTCAGTAGAACCCACTCTCACTTCTCTCTATTTTGACCAGATAGTCGATAAAAATGAAGGGGAGGGGATTTTTATTAAACTGGGGGTCGGGTTTTAAAATTAGAAATTAGAAGCCCCCCTAAAGCAGGTATGCAGTCAGGAATGCGATCGCATTCCTGTTATGCGGTCCGCATACCTGTCGCATAAATGGCCTTCAGATGGGACAAAAAGGAAAATAAAATGCCCAGGTATGCGACCACTATGCGGTTCGCATACCTGTTATGCGATCGCATAACTCCCTCCGCTAATATAGAGGTGCAAGAACTGCCCAGGTATGCGACCACTATGCGGTCCGCATACCTGACCTGCGATGGCATAGGGGACCGTAGACCCTAATAATTCTGGAAAGTTTTATCTTTTATGTCGTGGATACTTTTTAGTACAAAAGGGTTCATTTTAAGATTTACTACTGATATAACAATATGGGGACATACCCGGGAGTTTTATGCTCGGGTAGGTCCCCATATTAAGAATAAAGAGAAGTTATCCTACAAGTAATTTTTGAGATGTTACAAGCGCAGTAAGTGGCTATTTCTCAGCTCTAGAGCAAGTAAAAAACTCGAAGCACAGCAATACCGGGAATAGCTCCTCGAGTCGAGCAGGTACCAGATAGATCAAGCAACAATGGGTCAGCATCAGAACAATGTCCAGGTAGGTCCCCATATCGTTTTTAGATCAAGCAAAATCACCAACACAAAGAGCATAAAACTCCATCTTGAGAATAAAGAGAAGTTAAACTACAAGTCATTTTTGAGATGTTACTAGCGCAACAAGTGGCTATTTTTCAGCTACAGAGCCAGCAAAAACTCCAAGAACAGCAACACCGGGAACAGCTCCTCGAGTCGAGCAGGTACCAGATAGATCAAGCAACAATGGGTCTGCATCAGACCCCGCTATTTTGAAGATGGTCAAGGACCTCACCAAAATAATTGAATCGGGAGTAAGGAAGATAGAAGCTAACGATAAAAAAGTAAAAACCTATAACTCGAGGGTCAATCAGATCCCAGGTACACCTACGATTTTGAAGGGGGTAGATTCGAAGAAGTTCGAGCAAAAAAAATTTCCATCGAGTGCGGCTCTGAAGCCCATTCCGAAGAAGTTTAGGATGACCGATATCCTGAAGTACAACGGGACCACAGACCCCAATGAGCATATTACCACTTACACTTGTGGTATAAAAGGGAATGACTTAAAGGATGACGAGATTGAGTCCGTCTTATTGAAAAAAATTGGAGAAACAATGTCGAAGGTGTAACGACCGGGCCGGTCGTTCAGTGAGATTTACCCCGTTTCCCTCATTTCTGCTTCATTTTATGTGGTTCAAATTCATTTATGTGTGTTGGGTTGGTTGGTTCGGGTTCAGAGTGGTCATGGTGAGCATTGAGGCAATTAGTCTCTCAAGGTAGCCTAATAGTTGAGAAAGTCAACCGAGAGTTGACTTATTGGTGAACGACCTCGGAATGCAGATTTTTTAGCTCTGATAGCTTCGTTAGGTGATTTGGGACTTAGGAGTTTGTTCAGAATATTTTGTGATGCCCGGTGTAGAATTAGGCTTGAATTGGCGATAGTTGGTTTTTGGCGATAATTGGTTTTTGGCGATTTCCGGTCGGCAGTGAAAAATAGGCTATCGAGGTCGGAATGGAATTCTGAAAGTTGGAGAATGTTCGTAATGTCATTTTGGGTATGTCTACAAAACTTTAAGGTCAATCGGAGGTGTTTTGGTTGGTTTCGGCATAATTGGCAAAATTTGGAAGTTTCAAAGTTCATAGGCTTGAATATGATGTAAATGTTGTGTTTTCGTGTTGGTTTTAGTGTTTCGGAGGCTCGACTAAGTTTGAATGATGTTTTGGGTTATGTTGGTATGTTTGGTTGAGCTCCCAAGGGCCTCGTGTGTCTTTCGGATGGTTAACGGACAAACTTTTGGCTTGAAATTTGGGAAGATTTCTGCTGGTGTGAGATTCTGGTTTCCTTCTATGCGATCGCGTGAGGATTTTTGCGATCGCGTAGAGTAAAAGAGTGGGGCAAGAATTTTGTTCTACGCGATCGCGTGGTTAGGATTGCGATCGCATAGGTTGGTCAGGAAAGGCAGTGTGATCGCGTGGGTATTTCTGCGATCGTGTAGAGTATTCCGAGGCGCGTGTGTGGTGTGGAGAATTGTTATATGCGATCGCATGTATTGGTATGCGATTGCATTGGTTGGATGATCTGTGCATCGCGATCACGTGCCAAGGGTCGCGATCGCACTAAAGAAAAGTTAATGGCTGGGCAGAATATTTTAAAAGGCCATTTGTGCGAGAATAGCTCATTATTCCACCATCGTTGGCGAGTTAGGAGCACTTTTGAGAGGATTGAAGAGGAAATTGAAGGGGATCACTTGAAGGTGATGTTTTAAACTCATAACTCCTTTATATGTCATTTTCCAAGTAATTATACCATAGAATTTGCTGGAATTAAACCCAAATTGGGGAAGAAGGGTGCATGGGAAATTGATTTTTCTTTTGAGGATTTGAGTGGGAAAATGTGGGCCGATTTTAGTGTTGTTGGTATGTACGGACTCATGGGAGGATAAGGTTTCTTGTGATGTAATTTTTATCGGATTCCGAGGCGTGGGCCAGGGGCTCGGGTTTGGCCGAATTTTGAGATTCTTGTATAATTTGATAGTTTTCGATTGGGTTGTGTTCCTTGAGTATATATTGATGATGTTGAACTGGTTTTGGCTAGATTCGGAGCAATCGGGAGCAAATTTGAGGGGCAAAGGCATAGCGTACTACTGACGCGGCCCGGTAGAGGTAAGTAATGGTCTTAAATCTTGTCCTGAGGGTATGGAACCCCGGACTGCATTATTTTTTCACTGAATTTGGAATGGCGCATATGTCAAATGAAGAATATGTGGCGCGTACTGATTTTTGGATTGGACTAGGTCCTCTCCGCGGCAACTAATGAGTTGCATATTTACTAATAACTTATGTTAAATTATGTTCTAAAGATTTGTGAAATATTTGGGTTGTAAGCCGTGTTTGGGGCATTGTGCCGATCTGTTTAGATCCCTTTGTGGGCGTTTTACTGTTGTTTTCCTCACTACCTGTTGATGATTTTAATCAGCATCATTGTGCATATTATTTTATTTGAAACTCAGCCTGATTTACACTACATGAGAATTAAAATGATGTTTTCGGGTCGAGTACCCTGTTCTATTACTTCGCTCGAGGGTCTTTTCGAGTGGTTCCACCGAGTGTGGCCGAGGTCTAAGAGTGACGGTGAGGTGCTGAGTGATATTAGCGCTTGGGTTGAAAGAGCCCCTCTGGATTCTGTACACACCCCCAGTGAGCGCACCGAGTGCGAGTGATTGAGTGATTGGGAGGCATGAATGGCTGTGAGGTGCTGAGGGATTGTGAGGCATGCCCGAGGGGCTGATTATGAAACATGTTTTTGCCCGAGGGGCTACTTATGATTTTACTACATTCATTTGCATACCAAATCCTTGTTTTAAAGTTGTTAAAAATGTGCATTGTTTTAAGGACTTTTGTGAGGTTGATTTCTAAGGCATGACGATTTTGTATATCTATGTATACTATTGGAAAGTAAGGCTGTGTATATTGTGACTTGATGACATTGATTTTTATGTGATTCCTTGCTACTTAGACCTGATTTATTTCCATTACTACTGAGTTGGCATACTCACATTACTCCATGCACCTCTGTATGCAGATTCAGGAGCAGATATCAAGCGTTAGATTTAATATATATATATATATATATATATATATATATATATATATATATATATATATATATC
>ML325801.1:54586-85918 GCA_005239505.1 Nicotiana paniculata | reverse complement strand
ATATATATATATATATATATATATATATATATATATATATATATATATATATATATCGCAGCAGATCCGGATCGTGGGGATATAGTGATAGTTGTTCAGCATTCGCAACATCTATTCTTTCCCTTCATAATACATTATTTTGGCTTATTTTACTAGATGTTCATGATATGTTGGCTCCGGGTTTTGGGGATGGCAGTATTGCACATAAAATTTGCCTATTATATTAAGAACTTTCTGTATATTGTTATGAATTTCTTGAAACTTAAATGGGATTTTCAAAAGGAAATAGTTGGCTAGCCTAGTTCCACGATAGGCGCCATCACGACCGGTTAGGATTTGGGATTGTGACAGTTTGGTATTAGAGCCCTAGGTTACATAGGAATCGACGGTCATGAGCAGGTTTAGTAGAGTCTTGCGGATCGGTACAGAGACGCTTGTATTATCTTCGAAAGGCTTCAGAACCCTTAGGAAAATCTCACTTTTAAAATTATTGTCGTGCGAATCCATTGTATTCATCCAAGAGCGTAACTCTTGAATTCCTTCCATGTATTTGAGCACGTAAGAGAGCGCCTGGTATCAGTTGTGCATCGACGGTTTGGGACTTCCATGTATGAGATGTGACTTTGGCATAATGGTAATGGTCCAGTTTGGAGGACTTGAGGCCGGACTCATTCTGTGGCTTGATTGCTGAGATTTTTGTTGTGTGGGCACATGTAATTGGGGACTTGTATGTCGGTTTGTGTTCTTATTGATGCGAATTGGTGAATAGATGCCTATGTGGTAGGTGTGATTTGATGGTTAGATGTGTTCAGATTGTGAATTGTGTCTAAAGGGCTGGCTGGAAATGTGGTAAGATTTATTGAGTGTTTGATTTCTGTCTCGATTTGATGTATGGCCTTGAGTTGTGAGTATGTTGGAAGACCTCTCATGTTGTGTAGTTATGGAGTGAAGTGGATTTCTCTGTTGGGTTATGAGTTCATGGTGATGTCTTTGAGTTGATCATTTGCCCCAGTAATGTTCATGTATTTGATTGATGGTGTATTCCAGCCGTATTAGCACCCCTTGTTATTGTATTCATTGATGGCGCCCTGGCATATTCGCGTAGCCAGGAGGAGCATACTCAGTATCTGAGGATGTCATTATAAGGATTCAGGGAGAAAAAGCTCCATGCCAATTCTCCGAGAGTGAATTTTGGCTCGGTTCAGTAGAATTTTTGGGACACGTGGTGTCCAGTGAAGGTGTCCATGTGGTTAGTCATGTGTGGGTAGAGCTTCCAGAAGCTCGAGATTTCTGTGACCATCGCTCCAGTGTTAGTTCTGGTCTTCAGAAGTGTATGAAGGGATAGCAGTTGAGGCTAAGAGGTCAGGGGTATATCTTGCGAGTTGTCCTAGGGTGTGTGGTCCCTATGTAGTTCTATAATAAGTTCTCTTCTACCATTGAAAGATATGTTGTAATTGGGGTTTAGATCGCTTGTGGAAGTTGGCCCGACTATTGCGATGGTGGATGAGAGATTGGCAATTGATTTGAGTGTTAGATGGTTTGGGTCATATAAGTTTATGAAGAATTTAGTTGAATCCCACCACAGCATGGTGGAAGTGATAATGTGTGGGCATAGTCTTGTTTGTCTTGATCCTTGTCTTTGAGCCAAGTGGGGGAGTTCGTTATTGATAAGTTGATTACATGATTATGTGTGGTATTGGTTTCCGTTCGAGGTATATTGGTAAATAAGTTATGACCTGCAGGTATGGGGTCTGGGAATATCACGAGTAAGGGAAATTTCTTCGATATAGGTTGTAATGTACTCTGTTGGGTAATTGGGTGCTATTGAATGAGTTAGCGGAAATGGTAAAAGGTGTAGTGTGTGCAGTGTATGAATTCGTGTGTGGCTTCAAGTGAGTGGATTACTTTCCTAGTATGTCAGTGTGCAAACGGGTCAGGTCATTTCTGTCTCATTGGTCAGTGTGATTGAGATTTACGTTAGAGGATGTCGAGACTTGTGGTATTCTACATCATCACGGATTCTACATATCGGTATCAGGAAGGTGAAGGTAATGGCTTTAGATTCGCAGGAAGTCTCTTCAGGGTAAGTTTTTCTAATGTGGTGCATTTGGGGATAATTGAGGGAGTATTCAGTTGCTTATGAGACTTAGACGGTATAGTTTTGTGCTTGGGTAGCGTGCGGTGAGTCTGGGTTTCAAATTTGTGGTATTATGGCGGGAAAAAGTATCAATTTGAAGGTAAGTCAGGAGAAACTTGGGTAAATAGAGCAACTTGGTAGTAGGTTAGATCGGCATGCTAGGGGATACGATTAGTTCTCTGGGGTGTTTCTTAGCAATGCTCTTGGATTGTTGGTGGCATGCGTAGTTGGTTGAGATAGAAGAGTTCAGTCCTGATGGTTTGGTGTTGTGCAAGTGGGATTTCAGATAGTTCCTGGTGGTTTCCACCGCGGTTAAGGGTGCATATTTTCTTATGGCATGGTTAATTTGTTTCTAAAAGGGATCCAATGGAAGTTCTTGTCTAGTTGGGTACTTAGTTGCTTGTGGCTCAGAAGGGACCATGGAGTTCCCGTGTTTTTCCTAGGTTGGCATGGCGTGTACGGTATGTTGGGTGGAGTTGAGATTTGCATATGTGAAGTCACGGCTGGGTTCTGGAAGGAAGGTCATAAATTCTTCGGCAGCATGGCAATTTCAGATGACAAGGTAGATGATATCACCAATTGGTGCGACTTGATGAGGGTATATATTTCAGAAAGAGCAATGTGTTTGAGTTAAGGGTACTTCATTGGTATCGCGACACCCTATTGTTGAATCGACTGTTGATATTCAAGGTTGCTTGGTAAACGGAAAGATGATAGGGGTATCCCTCATGGAACGACTGAGTATTTGGGATGTGTTATGTATTCAAGCGGTGGAGTTGTGATCAGATATGGTAATCCGTACGTCTCATGGACTTCGAGACTGAGAGTTCTCATAAACATCATATTGTGTGGTAATGGACTGTGGAGATGCGAGCTGAGCTAGTCGGATGTTAGTATGTACCATGATTATGTCATTATGAACTTTTCGGTAAGTTATCTACATGTTACGGGTGAGCAGAGTTAATTTAGAATCACTGGTAGGCTAATATGGGTGCGGGTTCTGCACCGGGTCGGAATTGTTGGCTTTGAGTTCTATTATTGAGAAAAGTACCATTCGATTGTGATTGATTTCTTCATGTTCTAGAGTGATCTATGAGTTACCCTTCGGTGTTACGAGGAAGTGGTGATTATTTGTTATATGCACATATGGTGCGGTTCTAATTGGGCTTTATAGCTAGATTTGAGTAAGGTAAGTAATTGGGCATTGCGGGATTGAGGCGTGTTGGTTATATACCTTCTGTTTCAGGTGGCATGGTATCGTCCAGTTTTCCCCTGTGGTCAGGGCAATGCACTTTGAGTACTTGATGTCGATTTTCGAATGGTTATTGAATTTTGGGCAAGGTGTCTTGAAATATTCCAAGTGGACCAGTGGTTGGATGAGATCGCACAGTGTGGCAGAGTTATGTAGGGGTATGACCTTTGGTATCGAATTCATGTGTTTTTTTTATTTTTACGGTGTGCTCCAGGCTGTTAGTATGGTATGGTGATGGTAATTATTAATAGCAGGATAGTCCTCCCGTGTGGGTCTTTTATATAATTTGATTTCACTAGGGAATTACTGATAAGTGCACGAGTTGCACAGGTTTTGGCTTCGAATTGTATCGAGGTGTCATGTTTTCAGGGTGGTTGTGATGGATGAGAGGATGTTATTGGACCTAGAATAAATATTTTCGGAATTTTCTACAGCATATTGGAAGGACTTATATCGGGAGTCGGCTTAGAAATCTGCTATAATTCCTATTTGGGAGGGGAGAGTATCATGTTTGGCTGATCGGACGAGTGGTTGTTAGTTCTATGTGCTACTTTCATCATCGGCAGTGTATGGAAGTGTTGGAGCAAGGCATTTCTTAATTAGAGGTGGTGTACCGGTGTCAGATTGTTCTGAGCAGTTATTGTGGTTAAAGAATTATTGCTATGAGTGTTTGAGTCACGCGGTGTATTATGTGATTTCATCTGGGGTACGTATATGGTTTTGATTCAGCATGCTCAGGCTTGTTCAGTTTATAATTATGGAAATTTTGATCTTATATATCATTTTAGAAGTGGGGATTTGGTTCTAAGGTTATGGGCCAGGATTTGGATTTCAAAATTTTAGCGGTATTGTGCTATTGGACCTATATAGGGTAGGGTGTCATGGGAGCATCCCCGGGTATGTGCATGGTAAGATACGTAACAGTTCGATAGTGTTGGAAAACAACTCTTGGCACGTTCGAAGACAAACGTATGTTTAAGTGGGGGAGGATGTATCGACCCGGCCGGTCGTTCCGTGAGATTTACCCCGTTTCCCCCGTTTCTGCTTCATTTTATGTGGTTCGGCTTCATTTATGTGTGTTGGGTCGGTTGGTTCGGGTTCAGAGTGGTCATGGTGCGTATTGAGGCAATTAGTCTCTCAAGGTAGCATAATAGTTGAGAAAGTCAACTAAGAGTTGACTTATTGGTGAACGACCTCGGAATGCGGATTTTTTTGCTCGGATAGCTTCGTTAGGTGATTTGGGACTTAGGAGTGTGTTTAGAATATTTTTGTGATGTCCGGTGTAGAATTAGGCTTGAATAGGCGAGAGTTGGTTTTTGGCGATTTCCGGAAGGCAGTGGAAAATAGGCTATCGAAGTCGGAATGGAATTCTGAAAGTTGGAGCAGGTTCACAATGTCATTTTGGGTATGTCTGCAAAATTTCAGGTCAATCGAAGGTGTTTTGGTTGGTTTTGGCGTTGTTGGCGAAATTTGGAAGTTTCAAAGTTCAGAGGCTTGAATATGATGTAAATTTGGTGTTTTCGTGTTGTTTTTTGTGTTTCGAAGGCTGACTAAGTTTGAATGATGTTATGAGTTATGTTGGTATGTTTGGTTGAGGTCCCGAGGGCCTCGTGTGTGTTTCAGATGGTTAACGAACCAACTTTTGGCTTGAAATATTGGCAGATTTCTGCTGGTGTGAGGTTTTGGTTTCTTTCTACGCGATCGCGTGAGGATGTTTGCGACCGCGTAGAGTAAAAGAGTGGGGCAAGAATTTTTTTATACACGATCGCGTGGTTAGGATTGCGATTGCATAGGTTGGTCAGGAAAGGCAGTGCGATCGCGTGGGTATTTCTGCGATCGCGTACAGTATTCTGACGCACGTGTGTGGGGTGGAGAATTGTTCTATGCGATCGCGTGTATTGGTCTGCGATTGCATTGGTTGGCTGGTCTGTGCATCGCGATCACGTGCCAAGGGTCGCGATCGCACTGAAGAAAAGTTAATGGCTAGGCAGAATGTTTTAAAAGGCCATTTGTGCGAGAATAGCTCATTATTCCACCATTGTTGGCGAGTTGGGAGCACTTTTGAGAGGATTTAAGAGGAAATTGAAGGAGATCACTTGAAGGTGAGGTTTTAAACTTCATAACTCGTTTATATGTCGTTTTCCAAGTAATTATACCATAGAATTTGCTGGAATTAAACCCAAATTGGGGAAGAAGGGTGCATAATTGATTTTTCTTTTGAGGATTTGAGTGGGAAAATATGGTCCGATTTTAGTTTTCTTGGTATGTACGGACTCGTGGGAGGATAAGGGTTTTTGTGATGTAATTTTTATCGGATTCCGAGACATGGGCCTGAGGCTCAGGTTTGGCTGAATTTCGAGATTCTTGTATAATTTGATAGTTTTCGATTGGGTTGAGTTCCTTGAGTATATATTGATGATGTTGAACTGGTTTTGGCTAGATTCGGAGAAATCGGGAGACAGTTTGAGGGGAAAAGGCATAGCGGACTAGTGTCGCGGCCCGGTAGAGGTAAGTAATGGTCTTAAATCTTGTCCTGAGGGTATGGAACCCCAGACTGCATTATTTTCTCACTGAATTTGGAATGGCGCACATGTCGGATGACGAATATGTGGCGCGTATTGAGTTTTGGATTGGACTAGGTCCTCTCCGCGGCAACTAATGAGTTGCATATTTAATCAAACTTTTATGTTAAATTATGTTCTAAATATTTGTGAAATATTTGAGCTGTAAGACGTGTTTGGGGCCTCGTGCCGATCTGTTTAGACCCCTTTGAGGGCATTTTACTGCAGTTTTCCTCAGTACATGTTGATGATTTTACTCAGCATCAATGTGCATATTGTTTTATTTGAATACCCCGTTCTATTACTTCGCCTGAGGGGCTTTTCGAGTGGTTCCACCGAGTGTGGCCGAGGGCCAAGAGTGATGGTGAGGTGCTGAGCGATATTAGCTCTTGGGCTGAAGGAACCCCTCCGGAGTCTATACACACCCCCAGTGAGCGCACCGAGTGCGAGTTATTGAGTGATTGGGAGGCATGAGTGGCTGTGAGGTGCTGAGTGATGGTGAGGTGCTGAGGGGGTGTGAGGCATGCCCGAGGGGCTGATTATGAAACATGTTTTTGCTCTAGGGGATACTTATGATTTTACCACATTCATTTGCATACCAAATCCTTGCTTTAAAGTTGTTAAAAATGTGCATTGTTTTAAGGACTTTTGTGAAATTGATTTCTAAGGCATGACGATTTCGTATATCTATGTATACTATTGGAAAGAAAGGCTGTGTATATTGTGACTTGATGACATTGATTTTTATGTGATTCCTTGCTACTTAGAACTGATTTATTTCCATTACTACTGAGTTGGCGTACTCACATTACCCCCTGCACCTCTGTGTGCAGATTCTGGAGCAGATATCGATCGTTAGATTTTATAGATATATATCACAGCGGAGCCGGATCGTGGGGATATAGAGGTCTCTTTTCAGCGTTCGCAGAATCTCTGCTTTCCCTTCCTGTTGTACTTAGCTTTTATTCGTAGTTTTGTATCATAATACTTTATCCTGGCTTATTTCACTAGATGATCATGACATGTTGGCTCCGGGTTTTGGGGATGGCAGTTTTGTATATAAAATTTGCCTATTATATTAAGAATTTCTGTATATTGTTATGAATTGCTTGAAACTTAAATGGGATTTTCAAAAGGAAATGTGAACACGCGATAGTCGGCTAGCCTAGTTCCCGATAGGTGCCATCACGGCCGGTTAGGATTTGGGGGCCATGATGTGGTATCATAACCTACCCCCAAACTCGATAGATTCATTTGTCATGTTGGCAGACTCTTTTGTGAAGGAACATGATGGTGCCATCAAGGTTACTACAAGAAGGTCCACGTCTTCAAAATTAAACAAAGGGACAACGAGATGTTATGGGAGTTCATATCTCGCTTTCAGATGGAGTGAATAGAATTACCACCAGTAGGCCTTCACTCAGGTCTTAAATGACCAAATCTCGATAGCTTCGAAACAACTGAAGCAAAAGTTAATCGAGTATCCTGCTGTAGCTTGGGTGAACATCCACAACAGGTACCAATCCAAAGTTAGGGCTAGGACGACCAGTTGTGAGCCCCCTCGGGTTCAGTATATCCAAGAAGGATTTTGGCAAAAGAACGAAGGAATGCGGGAAGGGAGCTGAGGCCGAACAAGGAAAGGTATCAACCATTTGTCGTAGACCAAAGAAACGCTTCAAGGCATAATATACCTCGAAATGATCGAAGAATGGACCAAGGCCAAATCTCCCAGGGACTCATGAACAAAGCAGGGTTTGATAGGCATTCGAGGCTAGTGGATTACGCACCTCGATTGACCGAGTACAACTTCAACGTCGACACTTCAGGCATCGTGTCAGACATAGGCAAGATCGAGGGCACCAGGTGGCCCAAGCCAATACAATCAAATCCTTCCCAAAGGAACCCTAACTTAGTGTGTAAATACCATGGCACTCATGGGCACATGACTGAGGACTGTAGAGAACTTCGAGAAGAGGTAGCCCGATTGTTCAACGAAGGGCACCTTTGAGAGTTCCTCAGCGACCAGGCCAAAAATTACTTTTGAGAAAGAGATGCCAACAGAAAAAATGAACCAGAGGAGCCACAACATATCATTCACATGATCATCGGTGGGGTCGACGTCCAGAAAGGTCCCATGTTCAAGTGAACAAAAGTGTCCATCACAAGGGAAAGGCGGACTCAGGACTAAATACCCGAGGATACCCTCGTATTCGGCGAGGAAGACATCGAGGCCTTATCCCATCCTCATAACGAGACACCGGTAATTTATTTCCTTTTAAATTAGTTTCAAATTAAATGTGTGCTCGTGGATCGAGGTAGCTCGGCCAATATAATCAGGTTGAAAGTTGTGGAGCAATTCGAGCTGCTCGACCAAATCGTGCCCGCCTCTCGAGTCTTGAACGGATCCAATATGGAAAGTGAGACAACGAAGGGGGAAATCATCATTTTTTATAGTGAAAATGGTAATTAAAATTTTGTTTTACTGTGTGGTTCTAAAAATATGTGATATATTTTAATACCGGTTGTTAGGAAATAGATGTTAAATGTAGGTGAAGAATGTGCGATAATGATAAAGGGAAGCATAAATATGCAGACCGAGCTACAAAGGGACTGGGTCTCGAGTTAATCGAAACAGGGCCTCGAGGTCGAGCTCGAGAGCTTGACGGAGAGTGGTCAGTGAGGGATTAAGTGCTTAACGGGCCTAAAAACGGCCTCTTTGTGATCAATAATAAGAAATAAATAAAGAACTATAAATGAAACACAATAAATGAAAACAATAAATCAATGGAATAATTCTAGAGAATGTTTGAGTTAGGGAGTAGAGGATGTTGTTGTTCTTATATTGAATATAATATGTGTTACAAAGTGACAAGGTTCCCCTTTATATAAGAAGGGGAATCCTAACATAGTTCATGTGTAATCATTACAAAGAAATATAACTAGTATAGCTATTTAATGTAAAGAGAAATGGCTGGCACAACCATTTAATGGCACAGTATGGGTGTGTACTATGTTGTGTACTTTGTCAGCTTTAACCACGTGCCCCTTGCGGATTTCTCGCCTTTTCATGTTGACCCTTGGTTTGTACTACCTCGAGGTGAAGGACCCTCGATGTGACCCTTGATGCCGAGCTCGGGCCTTCTACCATTCATCTTTATCGAAGTGGCCATGAAATCGGGCTCTCCGATTTTAGCCGTATACAGATAGTCCCTGTATTTCTTAGAATGAAGAGATAAAAATGGTTTTGGCCTTTCGCCCCTTCGACACACATATGATGATGTCAGCCCCTTCAGAACATTAAATGATTGTGACACCAAAAGCTGTGCAATGGTCGCTGTCAATCACAATTCTCGAGAAGCCCAAGAATCGTCACATGTTCGACTTTCCCGCTTCAAGCTTGCCCAAAGGGCCCCTATAAATACTACAATTACTTTCCTCTTCATAATTTTGCATCTTCTTCTTCAAACCTTCAGATTTATAAGGTGTTCTCTCTTCTTATCTTCTACCTGCTCACGTTTTTCCTATCTTCTTACATCAAAAATCGACAGCTACCATGGAAAACATTTCAAAAATGGTGTCTCAAAAAGAGGGAGCTGCTTCTACATCACACCCATCTAAGGGAAAATCAAAGACCCCTCCTACAATCGAGCAATGCATCCCTATCCCTTTCGAAACCATTTCTGATCTTAATATAGAAAAACACCCTTCTACACAGGACCGATGCAAGCCCATGTCCTGATACATAAGTGTAGTATCAGATATCGAGAGGGTGAAACTTGACTGCCGCTTTGGGGAGGCAGCCCGAGTAGAGATCCCAATGGCTGATGAAAGCATAGTCACACACAAGTCTTGCTTTCTCAGTGTATACACATATCCCTTCACCTTAGGCCCTGTCGATTCTTCTTCTCCACTGGTTGACCCGGTGATTCTTGATTTTTGTCACCAATACCGAGTGACACTCGGTCAGATCTATCCTTCATTCGGGAGGATTGTATATATGTTTCCGCATATTACCAATATGGTCGATGGAATGACATTCACTCTCGACCATTTAATCAGACTATATAGCTCTCGACTCTTCCGCGGGGGCCTTATTAAATTACATCTTCCATTCACCAAGACGTTCCTGGCCTGCATCGATGAGGATAGAGATCTGGGATAGATGAGCCGGTTCGTCAGAGTCCGAACCTCTGACATCATCCCTGTTGACAGAATGACATTCCCGGAGGAGTGGAATATGAAACATAAGTTCCTCTGAATCGAGCATGCTTTCGTTGTCCCTTCCTCTTTTGGCTGATTTTATTTTAATTGTGTAGCCACTGTTTGGTTCCCTAGTGTGGTTCAGGACCTTCCGGGGTGGATCAAACGCTTAACTTTGATTTCCCATACAATGAACGTGTATGGCGTGAGCTGGCAGGCCAAGAACCATGGTACGTTATTGTTGCTACTACTTTCACATTCTTTGTGAGAATTTTTTATGATGATGTGTTTTTGACATGATATATTTGTGCAGGCCTTGGTGAGGGCGTGTTGATGAGGCCACCCCACCTTGTGAGGAAGAGGCCCCGACGGTCACCAAAGGAAGAAAGAGAAAGAAAGAGGCCCCGACGGGGTCCCCAAAATCAAAGAGGCTAAAGACTCTAAGGCCTAAGACCGATGCTACGGTCTTGTCTTTGATGGCCGCTGCGAGCTTGCGGACCGAGGAGGAGAGCGATGATGCCTTCCCTTTGGTACAAAGGGCAAAGAAAAGCGCTGAGGCTTCGAGGGCTGTTGAGGGGTCACCTGCTGAGCTTGAGGCGGCCGATGCGAGCCTGTCATTTGTAGAGGAGACCATCTAGGAGGGTTTGGGCGCAGTCCCTGATACGGTCATCGAACATGGAACAATTCGTGTTGAGTAGCTCGGGGAGCTTATTAATGAAGCTTTCCAAGGTAGGGAAGAAACCTTGATAGAGGCCGACATCGCTGGTGGTCTTCATTCGGACCCGTCATTCTCTCCAGGGGAGATACATGATGCTCAAGTTAGGGGTGTCCCCGGTCCAGAGACCTCTCATGGAGAGGATGACGCATTCAGAGATTATTTCGAGGGGGTAGAAGAGGAGACCGATGTTGATGCCCCAGGTGCCCTCGAGGAAGCTGAGAGGCTCCAAAAGCAGGTGACTTTTGAGAAGAATATACTTATTCTCTGATCTTCTACTTTCGTTTTCTGATTTACCTTCTCTGTGTTGCAGGTCAAGAAATTATATGACCAGGCCTTCTCCAAGTTGCAAGATGAGTTGACTCATCGTGGAGAGGAGCTTCAAAATCTTATGGCGGGGATGGTCGAGCTCGAGGCTTTGTATGCTCGAAGAGAGGAGGAACTGACCGACCTTCGGGCGAGCTTGGAGAGAGCACTTCCGGAGAGGTCCGATTTCTCCGAGAAGGTATGTTAGTTCCCACTTTCTCACCTATTAGTCGTAACACTTGGTGCTGATTAACTTGATTTTTGCTTCTCATATTATGCAGAAGGATGTGTTGGTGAGCGACTTTGAGAGGAGGTTGCGGCCAAGGACGCCGAAGTCATGGAGCTGGCTCGGCTGAAAGAACCGCAACTTCGGAGAGGGAGATGCTTCGGGGGAAGCTATCCTCGGCCCAAAATCTTCTCCGAGGTTCTCAGGAGGAGGCTGCTACACTATCTGCGGCCAAGGCCGAGGCCAGTGAATATGTCTCCTCATACAAGAGGGATGCCGCTGCTGCAAATGAACGGGCAAGGGAGATATATGAGAAGGCCGAGCTAAAGCTGACTCAGGAAGTTGCCTATGCTCGTGCACAAGCCAAGAGGCAGGACCTCGAGGAAGTAATCACCAAAGATGTTTATCTCTCTGCCAATATCAAAGAGGCCAGGGCCCTAGAGGAGGAACTGACAATGCCGGGTACATCGGACGAAGGCTCCAAACGTGGCTCGGACAGCGGTAGAGGCATAGAGTACTTTTTCTTCATTTTTTTCTTTTTCCTTCCTTTTATACATGGGACCCTTCGGGGGAACTCTTGTAAAAACATGCTTGTGTAAATATATTTTTGGAAATAGAACATTTTTTTCATATTTTGCATAAACTTAGTTCTATAACCCTTTCCCAACAACATGACTTTTATGCTTCGATTCTTTGATTCCTCGGAACTTGTACTTGCGATATGAGGTCTCCTCGAGATCGGGCACCTTATAGAGGTTAGTTCGGTCTGTGAGCTTTGATTCCTCGAACCCTCCACGACAGTATAATTTATGTGATGTGACCGTGAAGTGACCGAAGTTGCCCTACCGGTACACTTCCCCAAATACTATGATGACTTGTCAGAAATTGAATGGCCTATAAGGCAGTTGGTTGGACATCTTTAATTCTATAAATATTCCTGCGTTCCTTAAATCTAACTCTTGCACATTTGAAAAAAACCTCAGCTTTTCTTTCAACTTTCTCGTTCCTTTTCCATTTTTGCAAAAACGGGTTCCGCCCCTCTTTTTTACCTCTGCTTTGAGTAACCATGGCTGCCGTGCCCGAATATGCTCACCAAGAAGAGGGAAATTCTTCCTTTGTCCCTATCCCGGCCGGTGGTACAACACTGGCAAATGGCGAGCTGACCCCGTACTGCTTTGCTCTGAAAAAGGACTTTGCAATAGAGAAACCCTATGATTCCCCGTGTCATCGAGAGCATGCCTCGAGGTTCGTTCGATCGATAGACGAACACCACCTCGAGTCCGTGAGGAGTGACTGCGGATGGGGGGAAAATGTGCTGATGTAGGTACCCTCTCGAGAAGAAAACTTTATGAATTATGTAGAGGGATTTCTGACCGCGTACACGTATCCATTTACATTAGGCCCCATTGACCGACTTGTGTTCGGTATGACATGTAGATGGCGACTCGGGCTCTTATGCCTAAGGTCGATACGACTTTAAATGTAGCGAGCAACTCAAGCTCTTATTCATTTTTGGCCTTGAGGCTCTTTAGTTAACCGTATCGGGCTTAGCCTCCAAGTCGGGTGTCAACTCGAGCTTGACAACCCTCAAGTTTTTAAATTGACCCAGAGGTGCTTTGTGTAGGTATGACCTGTAGCTGGCGACTCGGGCTCTTACGCGTAAGGTCGATATGATTGGCTGGCAACTTGAGCTCTTACACTTTAGGTTGGTACAACCTTTAATATAGTGGGCGACTTAGGCTCTTAAGCTTTAGGTTGGTACAATATTTAATGTAGCGGGTGACTTGGGCTCTTACGCTTTAGGTTGGTACAACCTTTAATTGGTTCTTTTCGAAGTCTTCCGAAGTAAATGGAGGCCTGTGATTTTATGGCAATAGTCGGACGTCTCTGAGTTGCGTTAGTTTGACCGAAGCCTTATGACTTTGGTCATATTGTTTGGCCGTAGCTTTTTAGTCCCCGAGTGAGATAGCCATGGCGTCTATATCGAGGGTATGCCTTTTGGGTCTTACAAGTGTGATATATAGCCTTGACATTGATATGGGGTTTATGCTTTGGGTCGGTATGACCTGTAGCTGGCGACTTGGGCTATTACGCATAAGCTCGATACGACTAGTTGGTGACTTAAGATCCTACGCTTTAGGTTGGTACATCCTTTCTCACGTTCTCATATTTTTTATGTTGCCTCATGGAGGGCTTATAATTTCAAACCTGGCTCTGAGGTCTTATGGGTTCGAATTTGATAACCGGATGAGCCGACTGTCAGGGGAAGTCCCTGAGTCGGAATTAATGTTGCCTTGAAGAGGTCTTATGCTGTTGATATTGCCTCGTGGATAGCTTATGAGTTCGAAGTTACCTGCCCTGAGGTCTTACGACTTCGAGTTTTTGGCGACTTGGTGGAGTGACTATCGAGGACAGTTCCTGTGTGCTTGCTAGATTCTTGGCCCTGGGATGTCTCTTGTGAAAATGGAAAACTTATTTGATGTGCAAAATGTTTTGACAGAAGATACTTCTCTGATTACTTGGAACAATTATACATGTTTTTCCATTGAGGGTTCGATTATTCTATGCGGATATGATTCATTCGATCGTTTGATCTGATACATCATTCTCCTATCAAGACCCTCTTCGGCATATTTCGGTGATCTCCCGGGGGGATGCCCCTCAATATTCGAGGTTGATCGAAGACAAGCCTTGGATACCTGGTGAGTTCTCCTTAGGTAGCATATGGATGTTGCCTCGTCAAAAACCTCACCGGTAAAACCCTTTTGGGATAAAATCCGATGTGAGCGAAAAAGAGTGCAACGCATGCTTTCAAACCTAAGGCCTTCGAGGTGGGGGTGCTTTTGACTCCTTTCAATCGAACACTTGCACGAATGTTAGCGTATAGTGTGAAAGGAAAAGGGATAGGGTTGTAGCTTAGCGGTGATGGCGCTCGAGCCTTGATACGCTTTGATTATCAGTTCCGAGGACGCGGCACGGTCCTTTGTTTGTCCCTACAAGGATGTAGTTCGTGATTTATACTTGGTCGATTTCTTATTTTTTGGCACCTTCGATGTAGAAGGTGCCGGTGCCACATCGTGCACTACGAATATCTCTTTTGATGCGTGCTACTCTCCATATACTATTTTTACTCCATCCTTTGCAGGGAACTTCATCATTTGGTGAAGGTTTGACGTCACCTCCCTCATATTGTGGATACATGGCCTTCCAAGAAATGCGTTGTACCTCATGTCACCTTCGATGACATGAAATTTGGTGTCCTGAATTGTGCCAGCCACGTTGATCGGGAGGATTATTTCTCCTTTCGTTGTTTCTCTTGCCATGTTGAACCCATTGAGGACTCGAGATGCGGGTATGATATGGTCGAGAAACTCGAGTTGCTCTACCACCCTCGACCAAATTATGTTGGCCGAGCTACCTGGATCCACAAGCACATGTTTAATTTGAAATTTATTGAAAAGAAAAGAAATTACCAGTGCGTCATTGTGAGGTTGAGACAAGGTCTCGATGTCTTCTTCGCTGAATGAAAGGGTGTCTTCAGGTACGTAGCTCCGAGTTCGCTTTTCCCTGTTTATAGATACTTTCATTTGCTTAAAAACGGGTCTTTGAAGGATATCGAACCCCACCAATAATCATGTGGATGACATGTCGTGGTTCTTCTGTTTCATTTTTCCTGTTTGCCTCTCTTTCCCGAAATTGATTTTTAGCTCTGTCGCTGAGGAATTCTCGAAGGTACCCTTTGCTGATCAGTTGGGTCACCTCTTCTTGAAGTTGTCTGCAATCTTTGATCCTATGACCATGGTTATCATGATATTTGCGTATCAAGTTGGGGTTCCTTTGTGAAGGATCTGATAGCGCGGGTCTCGACCATTTGGTGTCCCTGATCTTGCTATGGCCGATACGATATCTGAAACATCAATGTTGAAGTTTTATTCGGATAACCGGGGTGCCTCTACCGGTCGTGCATGCCTGTCAAACCCGTCTTTTCTCACGAGTCCCCGAGGATTCTGTCCTCGGTCCATCCTTAGATCACTTCGAGGTACGTTCTGTCTGGGGATGTTTCTCTGATTCTCTACATACGATTGGTATCTTTCTTTATTTGGCCTTGGCTCTCTTTTTGGAAGCCTCGATTCCTTTGCTAGAACTCTATTAGGATACACCGAGCCCGATGGGGCTTCCAACTGGTCGTCCTCGACTCTGATCTTCGACTGGTACCTGTTGTGTACATCCACCCAAAGTATGGCGGGGTACTCGATTAAATTCTGCTTTAGCTATTCCAAAGCTATCGAGCTTCGCTCATTCAAGCCATGAGTGAAGTCTTGCACGCCGAATCGTCGGAGACCGGTGGTAATTCCATTCGTTCCAATTGAAAGCGGGACATGAACTCCCTTAAAATCTCATTCTCCCTTTGCTTGATTTTGAAAACATAGGATTATCTTGTAGCAACCTTGATGGCACCAACATGTGCTTTCATAAAGGAGTCCGCCATCATGGCAAATAAATGTATCAAGTTTGGGGGCATGTTATGATACCACATCATGGCCCCTTTGGATAGTACTTCTCCGATTTTTTTCAACAGAATAGATTCAATTTCTTCGTCTCTCAGGTCGTTCCCTTTCACAACACAAGTGTAGGCAGTGATGTGCTCATTAGGGTCCAAAATTCTGCTGTACTTTGGGAGATCGGGCATTCTGAACTTCTTCAGGATAGGCATCAGAGCTGCACTTGACGAAAATGGCTTCTGCACGAACTTTTTTAAATATACACCCTTTAGGATCGGGGGTGCACCTGGGATCTGATCGACCGTTGCGCTGTAGGTATCCATTTTTTTGTCGTTAGCCTCTATCTTCTTTTTGCCTGATTCAATCCTTTTTTGCAAGGTCTTCAAGCATTTTCACAATGGCGGGGTCGGCTGCTGACCCATTATTGCTCAATCTTTTCGGTGCCTGTTCGACTCGAGGAGCCGTTTCTGGTGGTGCTGTGCTTAGGGTTCTCTGATTGCTTTGCAGCTAAGCAATAGCCACCTGTTGTGCCTGCAACATTTCAAAAATAACATGAAGGCTAACTTCCCTTTTCCCTCTGAGCAGGGGTTCCCTGTTCTTCACGCTGGTCTCCTTCACGAAAATTTCCGTTTGTATGAGAGTTCTCATCGACATGTTTAGCATTGCGTGAGCCTTCATCGACAGGAATTTGCAATGGTGCCCCTTCAGGGTTTTGCGGTGGCACACCTGCACCTGAGGCAGCTGCGACATTCTCTCCGTGGTCCTCAGGGACGTTGTTTTCAAGTGCGTTTACTGAGTTAGAAATTTTCTAACCTGAAATTGAAGATTCTTGGACAAGAAAAAGTGTAAATAATAACTTGTATTTTCAGAAAACCAGCACTAAAACAATCACTATTCTTTTTAGCCCCACGGTGGGTGCCAAACTATTTTCCGCGAAAATGGTAATTACAATTATATTTGATTATATGGTTCTAAAAATATGTGATCTATTTAAATACCAGTTGTTTAGGCAGTAGATGCTTAATGTAGGTGAAGAAAGTGCGAGAATGATAAAGGGGAGTTGAGATATGTGGATCGAGCTACCGAGGGACAGGGTCTCGAATTGATCGAAACAGGGCCTCGAGGTCGAGCTCGAGAGCTTGATGGATACTAGTCGGTGAGTGATTAACTGCTTAACGAGCCTCGAAAATGTCCTCTTTGTGAACAATAATAAGCAATAAATGAAGAACTATAAATGAAACACAATAAATGGAAGCAATAAATCAATGGAATAATTGTAGAGAATGTTTGAGTTAGGGAGCAGAGGATGTTGTGGTTCTTATATTGAATATCATGTGTGTTACAAAGTGACAAGGGTCCCCTCTATATAAGAAAGGGAATCCCAACATAGTATATGTGTAATCACTACAAAGAAATATAGCTAGTACAACTATTTAATGTAAAGAGAAATGGCTGGCACAACCATTTAATTCCACGGTACAGGCGTGTACTATCTTGTGTACTTTGTCAGCTTTCACCACGTGCCCTTTGCGAATTTCCCGCCTTTTCTTGTCGACACTTGGTTTGTACTTCCTCGAGGTCGAGGACCCCCAATGTTCCCCTCGATGCCGAGCTCGGGCCTTCGACCCTTCATCGTCATCGAAGTGGCCATGAAATTGGGCTCAACGATTTTAGCTGTATATAATCCTCCCGGTCAACGTAGCTAGTACGATTCACGATACAAAGTTCCATATCATCGAAGGTGATATGAGATACAATTCCTTACTCGGGAGGACATGGATTCATAGTATGAGAGCAGTGCCATCAACTCTTCATCACATGATGAAGTTACCAACAATGGACGGTGTAAAACCGGTGTATGGAGAGCAGCGTGCGGCAAAGGAGATGTTTGTTGTACATGACGTGCCACCAGCGCCGAGCCCTTACCTCGGAGAAGTCCAAAGACAAGTAGGTAGAAAAATAGAAACCGCAGTCTGCACCAGAGGTTGAACCCGAGGAACGGGTGATCGGTGAGTAGTTGTTCAAGGGTGAAGAAGTCAACAGTTGAAGAGCTTCAACAAGCATCAGTCCGAGGAGACGGGTAAAGCATGCATTCGAAAAATGAGGTAACAAAATTTTCTCAAATGACCCATTCCCATTTCCCAACATCGATGGCTTGATCGATGCCATCGCCTTCCATTGAGATCATTACCTTTCTCGATGCTCACCCTGGGTACAATCAAATTCGAATAAACCCGGAGGACCAGACGTCATGGAAGGCAAGCGGCTGCCAACCAACTGGAACGTATTAATGCCCAAGCGCTATCATCGTAAGGTATAACCTTATCCTTTTTTGTTTTATTTTATACTAACTCGTTGCAGGTGTTCGATCAAGAGGAATCGAAGCACCTTCCAGCTCAAAGACCTTGGGTTTTAAAGCATGCGTTGCACTCTTCTTTTCCTTAGATCGGGTTTTATCCCAAACGGGTTTTACCGTCAAGGTTTTTAACGAGGCGGCATATATATGCTACCTAAGGAAAACTCGACAAATATCCAAGGCTTCTTTCCAATCAACCTCGAAAGGCATCCCGTCGGAGGATATCTTTTCGAAGGAATCAAGTTATGCCTAAGAAGTACTCGATAGTAGAATGTTGTATTGGGCCAAACAGCCAAATGAACCGTGTCCATGTAGATTAATCGAACTTCCAAACATGTACACCCATATCAAGTAATCGAAGAAGCCTCTTTGCTCATCAAAACGCTTCGTGCCTCAAAGAAGTTTATTAATTTCACGTAAAATGACTCAGTGCCCAAAAACTCTCGACCACTCGGGGACTGTCACCAAAAGCCAGCTCATCGAGTCATCAAAGACTCGTACTCATAAGACCTCAATGAGGCAACTTCGATCTAGTAAGCCCTCGACGAGGCAACATCGAATCTGTAAGACCTCAACAAGGCATGACAAAATTTACATGACCTTAAAAAGGGATAACCCCGACATTACGGGCAAGTCTATATATTCGAACTTGTAAGACCCCTAAAAAGGCATACCCTCGAATATAGACGCCAATTTCATCTCACTCGGGGACTAAAGGCTACGGCCGTACATAAAGACTACAGTCATATTAAAAGGCTACGGCTTAATTAACACGCTAGGAGACGTCCAAACACCGCCATAAAAATAAAGGCCTTCAAAATACTTCAAAAATACTTTGAAAAGAACCGGTTAATCAGGATACCCTCGGCATAAGAAAAGGAGCTTCGATAATATCATCTTCAAACAATGAAAAGGCTTCGAAACGATCACCCTTCAATAAAAAAAGCTTTGAAACATAAGCCTTCGAGAAAACCTCACAAGGTACTCACTTATCGTCACATATCGACTTATAATCGAGGTTCTTATTCGAACCATTGAAGATTCAGATGAATACAAAACATGCCAAGGCATAACCAAAACTTTAAAAGTCTTTAGCCGAAATGGGGGAAAACTATAGCCATATTAGAGGTCGAATCGACCCAATCTAAAGATCCTAGGGGCCAATTTGTAAGACCTGAATGAGGAAACACCACACTTGTAAAACCTTAAAAGGGCCCAACCCCGATACCAAGGCCAAGGCCATAATATCGAACTTATAAGACCCCTAAAAGGGCATACCCTCTATATGAAGGTCGAGGTCATCTCGCTCGGGGACTAATCATAGGACCTCAATGAAGAAAAATCGAGCTTATAAGACCTCAATGACAAGCATCAAAATTCAAACAACAAAAGCAGAGACAAAGACAAGACAAAAGATCTCTTTATATAAATGATGGTACAAAGCTACATTTAGAACACATACACAGGGAGTCTTTTACCGAAAAATACCTAGTCTATCGTTATTATTGGGGACTTCGTCTTTTCCCTCTCAGAGACTTTGCCTTCATCAACCCCCTCGGGACTAGCATCTTCGTCACCTCCTTCCTCTCCGTCTTCAACATCGGCTTCCGAGAGATCAAAGCCCCTATCATGAATCTCCTCAAGGGTCTCCCTTCGGGATCTGCATCGGGCATACTCATTGCTTCTTCTCTCTCGATCGTAAGCCTCCCACAACTTCATCCGAGCGTCAGTAGCATCTTTTAAGTAGACAACCGCCCTCTTATTAGCCTTTACTCGGACCTCTTCAGCTTCGGCTCGAGCCTCTACAACTTCGGCCTTCATCTTCAAAAGATTTCTTTGAAGCTTAGTAATCTTGCTAGTATGGACCAAGTTTCTTTCTCGAGCACTACGAAGTCGTATCTCGAGGGAGGAGATCATAGACAAAGCGTTCCTTTTGGCCGAAACATAAACATCTGTCGGTGCCTTCAACTCATTGCATTCAGAATTAACCTGGTTGACTTCGCCCCAAAAGCGTTCCAGAGTCTCTGTCTTTCTTTGCAACTGAGATACCGAAATGTTAGTTTCCGAAGATGGGAGATGTCACGCCCCAAAACCAAGGGGCACGACCGGCGCTCAACAGAGTAAACCTAACTGAGAAATCTTGATAGTTCTTATTCTATCTAACTAATTCGTGAATAAAGAGGAGGTGAAATCCACTTATCACACTTTGTAAATATATTGTAAACAATATTCATTTTTGTTTCCATTAGTAGTTTCAGCCATAATAACCAGATTATTACAATTATTAGATATGAGGAAAACACATTCGCCAAATACTAACATTTTCCAATCCAATTCCATTACCCGAAACCACCCACAACCTATCTACAGAGCCTCTAAATACAACTGAAGAGAAGTATGGAAATGCCGGCAACAAGGCCTTGGATATACCTCAAATGAAAAGTACACGATAAACCAATGACACAGGACCCCGAAATGAAGTGGGGATCGCTAAGTTAGTTGGAAGGAACATACCGCTATCGCTGATCAGTGCCGCCTACTGTGGAACCACATGCATCGATTAAAGATGCAGCGCCCCCGGAAAAAGGGACATTAGTACTGTCGAATAGTACTAGTATGTAAAGATAAAAATCATCTTTGAAAATAGAATAACCATACAAGAAAAGGAAGGCCATCTAAACATCGACTCACAATCACTAACATCGAAATGACCAACTGAAACCTAACGATTGTCGACATACAGGAGTAACACACATGCCCTTAGAAAGATCAATAATGCAATAAGAAGAATTCAAGCATTCAATGAGAAACATAAGCACCATCACAACATCAATTAAGGAATCACACAAGCTTTCAAGAGAATCATTTTAACTTTAGCTTGGCCATCACTAGCATTAACATCTCATTACTCATATTGCCATCATACTTTTATACGGAGTCCGATCACGGCTAGGTCGTCTCCCTTGGAGACATATTTTCACAATACCAATTTCTATTTCAATTTCAAATCAATTAGTAACACTGTACAAAACCACCATGTGTACCGCTTGGTGTCCGATCACGGCCCGATCGGCTAGGCCGTCTTACTCAAGACATTTCTATTTTAATCAATCATCTCATTTCTCATTGTACACATATAATTCTAATCTTCCAATGCTAGTGTCCCCAATCGTTAATTCATACTCGGCACTAGGCCCAATTTCAGAATTCAATTCATTTCCACATATTTCACATCATTATCAATTTGATCAACAAGTCGTTCAATTCAAACACGAATCATGGGCATATAGAGACTGTCACATTCCTTTGCAATTTAACATATTTTCCATAACATCAATACTTTACCAAGTAACAACATAGCATCATGGAAGCATTTTAATGCATATGGAACATAAGGTCTTACAATACATATATGTTTGAAATGTTATTTCCTTCATCAATCAAGATTAAGGCTTACACAATTTATAGGGCAATACCATAGAGGTTCGATTCCTAAGAAGAGGGGGCTTTAGCCATACATACCTCAAAGAGCTTTTAGGCAAATTTCACTTTTAGAAGTTATCTTAAGTAGTTGAGTCGAGGCTCGTCTCATAGTCTATTTCATATATGCATATTATCATTTCATAGGCATCGCTAGGAACAATTATATATGTTACCCACACTCCATTTCCCTTAGTTCTTTTAATTCATTTTTAAGTATCTTTACAGTCTATCGTCGGCTAAACACACTCAATCAAGGCATTTAGTACACATATGGGCATCTAGCAGTAATAAGTACATCGAGTTTTCCTCACCCAACTGGTATACTAGTTTTCATTAAGATTAATGCTCAAAGCCATACCATTTAATAAGCAAACCATAATTTAAACCTCTATATTTTGGAAATAAGATCATTCGGAATAATCAAGTTTATAAGTTTATGCGGGATAACCTGAAACGTTGAAATTAGGGATTTGAGCCGATCATACTTAGACTGACAAAAACATTATGGAATTCAATTTCGAGAGATGAAGTTTAGCCAACATACGTGGTTGAGCTTTCCTTAAGTTTCTACAATACACCAACACCTCTAGCAATAATAATCTATAAGGCGAAAGTGAAAATCGATTAACAACTAGAAATATTACCCATGGTGTAACTCTCTTAGGAATTTCATCAAACACCTAACATGTGAAGTAGACTGCAAGGTCTGAAAATGGAAATTCTTTCTTCCCTCAACCAATTTTACTAGGAACTACCCAAATCAGTTCTTTAATATCAAATACTACAACTTAGCGCCACATGCATGGCCTATTTCTAATCCCCACAACATATTTGAACCCTTAACCTCTTGCATGCAAGTTCTGGAAATAGGACTTACCCGGACGGAGGACAATCTAGTGGCTATGTTATTTGATTCTTGAAGGTTTGATCAAGATTTGGGTGATTATGAAGCTAGTATCCCTCTTTATCTCTCTATATTGCTCTCAAATCTCTCTAAATTCAGTTGAAAATGACCCCAAATGAAGCCCCAAAGCCTATTTATCAAAATGGGGTCGGGTTATGGAAATAGGAAAAATAAGCCTCCGAAATCGGGTCTGTTGTCGCATAATGGACCGCAGAACAGCATTGTGGTCGCAAAATGGATTGTGGAATTGGTTCCCAAAACTGGGCTTCACTGGGCAGGTTTGCGACAATTTTACGGTCGCATAATCACTTCTGTGATCGCATAATGGTGCAGAATGGCCACATAATTGTATTATGCCAGCATTTGGTAATTTGATCATAACTTTGTGTAGGAATGTCCAAATGACGAACGGTTTGAAGAGTTAGAAACTCGACTCAAAGACCTTTCATTAAATAGGTTGTTCATCACATAAAAANTATATATATATATATATATATATATATATATATATATATATATATATATATATATATATATATATATATATATATATATATATATATGCTCGTTCAAAGTGTGTACTTGTGCGAACTCATTTGGAATTTTAGCCTATTATGAAATTTTCGAATTTGACTTAGACTTAGGCCTATCCTAGATACCATTACTTATTATATGAGTTATACACTTATTTACCATATACAATTCATTTACACCATATTTATAGCACATAAAATCTTATAATTAGCCTACCTGGCACCCCAAAATCCTAAATTACTTAGCAAAATTTTTCGAGGCCTTACATTTTCCCCCTCTTAGGATCATTCACCCTCGAATGAGAGGTAGAGTCCTCCCCAAACACCTAACATAACATATCTCTTTTCTAACTTACCTCAAGTCCCTAAATTTTGACTAACTCCCAAATTTTTCAGATATTTCGGCAGTATTCCTTTGTAACTAGGCCCATCCACCTACCAGAGAACCACCAAAATCATCCTAACAACATATCCACAACTCGAAAAAGCACCACAATGTATATACCCATAACACTAATCTCACCATTACAAGCACTGTATTATCATAATGATACCTGAACATGGACTACACATTTTTTAAATCATAACACCTATAAGGTACCTTTCAAATCAAAATCAATTGTTATACAATCAAGTGAAAATATTTTCTTTCCACGACACTTTCAGCCTTCAAGGTGGCCTCCTCGACTTGCAGGCTTTGCCATAACACATTCACGGAAATAATCCTAACCCCCAAACTTATCCAACAAGGATGACAGCTAGATACCTCGCATAAGCTAACTATCCATTAACTTCACCTTCAATAATTTCCACCGGAATGATATACAAAGGATCTCCAACTACCTTCTTAGACATAGACATATGAGAACACAAAATACATGGCGAACAACTATGTGGAAACATCATACTCCTAGTGCGGCCTAATGTGAAATGCACTTATGTAACCTTCATTATCAATTCACATAACATCTTCATGGGAAAATATTGAGAATAACCTGTTCTCCCTCCTAAATTCTAAATCTCTACGCGAACACCCACACTAAACGTGTGATGACCTTCAACGATTACTCTAATATGTGCTATCATAAATTGACCATAAAATTAGCTATCCAATATATGTGATCACAAGGTGATTCTTCCTCTTTGACATGTTTGAACCTTCAATACCAAATAGATCTAATACAATGAGGAACAATGGAGTTCAAGATTGGGATGGAATTATTCAAGAATCCATTAATGTGCTTAGTAGAGTATTTCATGCGGTTATATGCTAAGAGACATGGAGATTACTACTAACAATGCTGGTGTCATTAATCATTGTGACGATATTAATTATTAGACAAATAAAGCATACAGGTAACTAGCACGCATTGATAAGGTGGGAACCATGTATGTGATCTTGAGATCTAAAAGAAGTGGGTCTTTCTAGACATGAGATACACGTGAGTCATGATAGGGAGGATGAACACACTAGCATCAGTTATCCTTGGGAGGCTACGAGTTATGCAAGGGATAGTTACAATTGTTCCTTTCCATACATGCCTTTGCCCGACGATAGTAAGATCTATGGAGAAGCGGTCAAGTATGCTAAACCGGTTGTCTCCTTGAGTGTAAGGAAAATCAGTTTAGCTCAAAATGGTAAGATTCTTGCAACATGGATGTGATAGAGACTTCAAAAGAATCACGTGAAGTTGAATTCCACTCCTAGCATTAACTAACACAAAGAATCCATGCCACAGGCGCATGAGGGCAAAAAAGAAGTCAAACACATATGAGATTATCATAATCCAAACATCTTAACCATTCTCGGTTATTGACCCAATATGAGGTAACTAAAGATACGACAACTTGTCTTCCGAATCAGTATGCTTATGGTATGTGCAAACACCCGTAAGCATATATTCTCAACCCTTTACGAGTGAAACCATATAGTTAGGACATCTTAATATGGGGATGAAATCATGTATTGGTTAGAGGGGTTTTAATGGTTAACATGATGGTTCGGGGGGAAAGACAAATAAAACCCCTATCCACCTAAGGAGGTGGAATTCCAAGGGTAGAAAAACTCCCCGCACATGACAATGACATGGTCAATGATTCTAGAAGTCGAGTGTTCAAAGAAACAGAACCCAATGGGACAATATAGAACAATCATGGAAGGTTTGTAGATGTTTATAATGAGTTCTCCGTAGACCTTAACTCAAGGTGTACCCAGATGCTAATGAAAGACAAGAAAACATAAGAAGTAGACATTGTGCTATGATAACCCCAAAAAGTGCATTTAGTCTTGACGGAGAGCCTAAGCCTATTAAGGGTCCTTATGAGAAAGGAAGTGTTATAGTGAGACATAGGATGACACGTTCTCTCATAGTTATCGAACAAGTGTTTGGAAACTAGCTCAATTAATTCACTAACTGAGGAACACAATTAACACATGTTGTGGCGGTGTAAAGAGAAAATAGACATTTCTTATGTGCTGGACATGCTTTTCTAAATTATATCCCAAATTGCAATACAAGACCACGTCACAGGCAACCACAATACTAGGGACAAAGTGAGCTACTTATTGCGGGATGTCCCAAGTGGACACAAAGTTATACTAAGATAGCGACACAGGATCTTCCTATGACGGAGATGTGAAGATCTAGATTTTCGGAGAGACTTTATGCACACGGTGACCATTTCGATTTCATGCATTCATATGATAGGTGCTAAGGTATGCTCTTATGTTACTAGACAGTGAGAAGGTTTTCATGATGATACTCGCAAGAGAGTAGAGGTATTGTTCAAACCCTAGAAGCCATATATACCAGTGAGAAAAGACTGACTTGAGGAGGAGCGCAACACTGGGATGCTTTTCATGGAAATTGACACCACATAGGTAAACTTTACGATGGTGCATGCAATGCTTTGTGACTCAACATCTTATTAAGACCATGTTTATGATAACTCTTCCATATGGATGTACATATAGAACAAGAAAAATATTTGTGTTGTTCATAAGGATGTACTAAGGGGTGACTTACTTGGTGACTTTAGGTTGATAGGGAAATAACTTAATCGATGCCCCTCACCTCCACATCCTTAACGTACGTTGGTAACATACTGATATATTACATGATCTGGTGGTTCAGTGACATTAATAGGAACAAGGGTACTCACCTCAGCAACAAGTTCTACCAATCCCTCCATGGCTCGATACATTCTCCTAACAAACTCTTGGACAATATCCCTCATATTCAATGGTGGGGTCATTCACTTCTTATTGTTTAAAAGTCATGAATTACTCATCTTGAGATTAAGACATAGTGAGGAAATTAACTCCCTATCTTGAGTTCTACAGCACGATCTGGAGTATCAAAGAAGGGTGAAATTCCTAAATGTCCAAGTAGCCTCCTAATTATAGATGTGGTTGACAACACACCGATAAGAAGGACTCGACTAGACACGGCTCAAAAACATCCTAGGACACTTTAATACCTGAGACTCTGATACCAAGTTTTTCACGCCCCAAAACCGATGGGCGCGACCGGCGCTCAACCGAGTAAACCCGACTGTGCAAGCCTGATAGGTCTTAATCTACCCAACTAATTCGTGAGTAAAAGGGAGGTGAACTCCACTTATCACACTTTGTAAATATATGGTAAACACATTTCATTTTTTTTCCATTAGCAGTTTCATCCATAATAACCAGATTATTACAATTATTATATATGAGGAAAACACATTCGCCAAATACTAAAATTTTCCAATCCAATTCCAATACCCGACACCACCCACAACCTGTCTACGTAGCCTCTAAATACAACTGAAGAGAAGTATGGAAATGCCAGCAACAAGGCCCCGGCTATACCTCAAATGAAAAGTACACGATAACCCGCTATCACCAAGTTAGCTGGAAGGAACATACAACTATCGCTGATCACTGTTGCCTACTGTGGAACCACTTGCATCTATTAAAGATGCAGCGCCCCCGTCAAAAGGGATGTTAGTACTGTCGAATAGTACTAGTATGTAAAGCTAAAAATCATCTTTCAAAATAGAATAACCATACAAGAAAAGGAAATCCATATAAACAATCGAGTCACAATCAATAATATCGAAATTCCCAAGTGAAACCTAATGATTGTCAACATACATGGGTAACACATATCCCCTTAGAAATATCAATAATGCAATAAGAAGAATTCAGGCATTCAATGAGAAACATAAGCACCATCACAACATCAATTAAGGAATCACACAAGCTTTCAAGAGAATCATTTTAACTTTATCTTGGCCATCACTAGCATTAACATGTTATTACTCATATTTCCACCGTACTTTTATAAGGAGTCCAATCACGACCCGATCGGCTAGGTCGTCTCCCTTGGGGACATACTTCCACACTACCAATTTTTGTTTCAATTTCAATTCAATTCATAACACTGCACAAAACCACCATGTGTGCGGCATGGTGTCTGATCACGGCGCGATTGACTAGGCCTCTTACTTAAGAAATTTTTATTCTCATCAAGCATCTCATTTCTCATTATACACATATATTTCAAGTCTTCCAATTCTAGTGTCCCCAATCGTTAATTCACACCCGGCACTAGGCCCAATTTCATAATTCAATTCATTTCCACATATTTCACATCAATATCAATTTCAACAATAAGTCGTTCAGTTCAAAACATCAAGGACACATGAGAGCAAAAATGAATCACGGGCATATAGAGACTATCACATCTCCTTAACATATTTTCCATAACATCAATACTTCACCTAGTAACAACATAGCATCATGGAAGAATTTGAATGTATATGGAACATAAGGTCTTACAATACATATGCGTTTGAAATTTTATTTCCTTCATCAACCAAGATTAAGGCTTACACAATTTATAGGGAAGCACCATAGAGGTTCGATTCCTAAGAAGATGGGGTTTTAGCCATACATACCTCAAAGAGCTTTCAGAAAAATTCCACTTTTAGAAGTTATCTTAAGTAGTTGAGCCAATCATACTTAGACTTACAACAACATTATGGAATTCAATTTCGAGAGATGAAGTTTAGCCAACATACCTGGTTAAGCTTTACTTAAGTTTCTACATTACACCAACACCTCTAGCAATAATAATCTATAAGGAGAAAGCGAAAATTGATTAACAACTAGAAAGATTACCCATGGTGTAACTCTCTTAGGAATTTCATCAAACACCTAACATGTGAAGTAGACTACAAGGTCTGAAAATGGAAATTCCTTCTCCCTCAAACTTAACAGAAACTACCCAAATCGGTTCTTTAATATAACATACTACAATTTAGTTCCACATCAATGGCCTATTTCTAATCCCCACAACATATTTGAACCCTTAACCTCTTGCATGCATGTTCTGGAAATAGGACTTACTCGGATGGAGGACAATGTAATGGCTATCTTCCTTGATTCATGAAGGTTTGATCAAGATTTGGGTGATTATGAAGCTAGGCTACCTCTTTATCTCTCTATATTTCTCTCAACTCTCTCTAAATTCAGTACAAAATGACCCCAAATGAATCCCCAAAGCCTATTTATCACAATGGGGTCGGGTTATGAAAATAGGAAAAAGAAGCCTCCGAAATCGGGTATGCGGTCGCATAATGGACCGCAAAACAAGAATGTGGGTCGCAAAATGGATCGCGGAATTGGTGCCCAGAAATGGGCTTCACTGGGAAGGTTTGCGACCATTTTGCGGTCGCATAATCACTTCTGCGATCGCATAATGGTTGCAAAATGGACGCAGAATTGCATTATGCCAGCCTTTGGTATTCTTATCAGAACATTGTGTAGGAATGTCCAAATGATGAACGGTCTGAAGAGTTAGAAACTAGACTCAAAGATCTTTCATTTGATAGGTTTTTTCATCACATAAATCCTTATATATATATATATTTATATTCTCGTTAAAATTGTGTACTCGTGCGAACTCATTTGGAATTTAGTTCCTCCTCCCTTCGGGCGTATAGAGTCTTTAGCTCGTTCAACTCCGAAGTGAGCTTCACAAACTCCTCCTCACAATGAGTCAGTTCAGCTTGTAACTTAGAGAACACCTGGTCATACAACAACGTGACCTATAGTACGAAGGAAAGAAGTTAGAAAAACAAGGATCAGAACTCAAGGCACAAAGACTGTGTCAAAAATCACCGGTTTTTGGAGTTTTGCAGCCTCCTCGAGAACGACTGGGGCTTCGAGATCAGCATCCTCTTCAACACAGGTAAAAAAATCTCCAAATGCATCATTCTCTCCTAGGGATGCCCCCACATCGGGAGTCTCCCTATTCTGGGCGTCTCGTATTTGCCCTGGGGAAAACGAGGGGGCTGATTGAAGATCGCCTATGGCATAAACCTCTATCGGGGCTTCCTCTCACCCTCGAAGAGTCTCAGAGATGGGTCCTCAAAATTCTCCAACCAAGTGCTCATCGGCACAAGTTGTATCATGTTCAATGGTCGGCTGGGGGCTACATCCAAACTCTCTTCGAGGGTCTACTCAATTCGAGGTAGGACCACATCGACCAGCTTTGACTCGGTCATCTTCTTCCCATCTACCTTCAAAGTAGCAGCTCTTCGTTTTGTCCTAAGTATCAGTGGGCAGCCATCATTGCCTTCATCTCAAGCATGAAGACTTTTAGCATCTGCTGGAGTTACGGTCGTTGCATCAGCCCTAGCCTTTCGTGCCTTTGTTCTCTTTGGCTTCAGGGACTCCGTCGGCGACTCCTTCTTTCTCATTTTGTCTTTGGAGGGTTTTTAGGTCTCCACTTCACCAAGAGGATGCGGTCTCATTGAAAAGGCATCCCCGAGGCCTACATAAACATAAAATATCAAATATACCGCAAAGAAATCTATTTATTAGGAATTTAGAAGTTACAGTGGTGAGGGCGTACCATGATTTTTGGCCTCCCATCGAGTCTTTTCCAAATCATGCCAAACACGCTTGTCATATGAGGAGGTGGAGTCTAAGAGTTTAACCCAGACCGGGAGGTCCTTGACCGCACTTTGGAACCACACGCTGGCTAAGCAACTAGAAGAATCAATTCAAAAAAGAAATGAATTAGTTCAAAAGGGGAAAAGAGGACATTTAGATGATAAAACATGCTCGATTTAACGACACTTACGTCTCAAGTTCCATTCCATGGGGAATGACATCTATCGACAGGGATGGGGTCTGAAGTCCTGACTCGAACGAAGCATCTCATCCACCCCGGTCTTTATCTTTGTTGATGCTGGCAAAAAATGCTTTGGTAGATTGACGATGTAGTTTGAGTAGGCCCCCTCGATAGAGACGAGGGTTATACAACATAATCAGATGATCAAGGGTGAAAGGCATCCCCTCGACCCTGTTGGAGAAATATCTAATCAAATAGATGATTCTCCAAAAATAGGGATGAATTTTACCAAGCGTCACTCGATATTGTGGACAAAAATCGAGGATCATCGGGTCTATCGGTAGAGAAGAAGAATCTACAGGACCTAAGGAAAAGGGATATGTATACGCTGAGGAAACAAACTTTGTGTGTAGTTATACCATCTTCCGATGAAGGGATCTATATTTTTACCACCTACCCCAGTGGAAATCTATTTTCACCTTCCCTATGTCGGTTATTTGACTAATGTACTGAGACATGGGCTCGCATCGGCCCGGTATCGAGGAAGGTTTATCAATTTTGAAATCGAAGGACGTCTCGAAGGGCCCAGGAATACACTCCTTAATACGGGGAGGTGCAGCTGTGTGATCACGCTCAACTATGTCTTATAGAAAGACTAAACGGGCGCTGTAAATATAATCTGGGGTATTATGCCCAGAGTCGATCCCACAGGGAATAGACGTATCAATTGAGTTTATAAAATACTACTGGTACTTATTCAATTTTCTCAATACTTCTGAATATAATTTGATGAGGTTTACTAAATCTAATAACAAAATAATAAACTAACAATTAACTAACAATATAGTGTAAACAATGATAATAAAGGTCTAAGGTTATGACTTCCCCCGTTGGTGAATTCTTTCTCGGATACTTATTATAGCTTAATTAATCGTCTCTATCAATCATGAACACTCTATCTACCATAAATCTCTCTCAAGTAATTATGATAATTTACTAGACGCACTCTCTCAAGTTACGCTAGCTAGAT
>ML325801.1:0-54411 GCA_005239505.1 Nicotiana paniculata | reverse complement strand
GTAGAAATCGATGTTTGTCACTTCTATGGTGTTTTCTTGTTGAATCCTTCTGAATTCTCTCTGTGGCTTCGAATCCCCTTCAAATTGTGTTGTTTGGTGTCTATTTATATGTTTAGGGCGAACCTAACCATGTAGTAGACTTCTATTTCAACCGGGAAACACTTAACTCGTCAAAACTCGGACTTGGGCGAAACTGGTGACCCCGGGCGTTTGGGCTCTAACGCACCCCTAAAGCCAGGACAGGCCTGGCGACGCCAGGGGGTACCAGGCCTTATTGGGCAAATGCCCCCCTAATGCCAGGGGGTGCCAGGCTTTAGGGGGCAAACGCCCGGCTATCGCCCGGGCGTCTCCTTTTGCGTATTTTCGACGTATTTGCATCCCTTTAGCTCCGTTTCCATCTCCAATTCACCTACACATAAAATAAACTCCATTAAGAACATAACAAGTGTATTTTTATCATTAAAGCACCTCAAATATAAGGTATATCACATGCTAGACTATGCAATTTAGTATCGCATCACTGTGTTTCTCTTAGATGAGCGTGACGAGGAATAGGCTTTCTCTTTTTGAGGGGCTGTCTTAGAAGCTATTGCCATGGTTGTGATAAAATTTCAAAGTAAGTAGATAAAGCTGATGCAGAGATGAACACAGAAAGAGGTTGAAAACGGAATGTTGTTGATGAAGATTAGAAGGTTTGAAGATCTTGTAAAAGTGTATAAGGGAAAGAATTGAAGTATTTATAGGAGTCATCTAAGCATGTTGAAGGAGTTGAAAGGGAGACCAATGTTGGTTCATGGGCTTTTCGAGAACCGTGTTGACAAGACCTTTGTACAACTTTTTTGCCACATCATTTAATGATCTCACGTGGCTGACGTCACAATAAGGATATCGAAGAGGCAGGAATTTAGGATCGTTTCTTATCATTTCATTCTAAGAAACGCGGGGACTATCTGTATACGGCCAAAATCGGGGAGCCCGATCTTGAGACACTGTCACACTCCACGCCCGGCCTCGAGAAGCTCGTAGCGGAATTTGAAGTTTGACTCCGAAGTACACCCCTCAAGGGAGCATATCAGAGGTACACTATGGTCAACCTCGGAGTAGTACGGATCGATGATCGTCATGGAAAGGTGGGAAATTCCCAAGGACACGTGGCTAAAGCTAACCAGGTATACAAGAATAGTACAAGTCCGTACTAAGCCATTGCTCTATAGATTTATTGCTCTTTACTTATTGTCTTCATTCATTTTTCTTCATTTATTGCCCATCATTAGCCGTAAAAGGCTATCCCTGAGGCCCCCAATATCATTGTTTTTTCATCGATTGCTCATTATTAACTTCCCTAGCTAGACCTCGAGGGCCCCCTGCTCCAGCCAGCTCGAGGCCCAGCTCTGTGAGAACATCCATTTGCATATCTTACTTTTCTAACTCACACTTAGCACTTCCTATCTAATAACTAGTATTAAGATAAACCACATATTTTTAGAACCACAAAATCAAGTATAATTGTAAATACCATTTTCAAGGTAAACATAATGAAAATCAATAAATAATAGACATGAGGGAAACATGGAGTAAACGACTCGACATATACGTTTGACAACTCTGTGAATCACTTAATATTATAATGTCATGAATATGCGTATAAATGTCATACCTATGCATGAGTATATGTCAAGGACATACTTCTTTTGAGAGATGGATCTACTTCTTATAGATCTCGAACGTTCATAACATCATCAAACCTCTGAGGGCATCCCATCATATCATTTCGGCCACTGTGGGAAAATAATCAACGTATACCAGCTGATCAGGTGGTGGTGCGTATATAATGCCGTAACCTTTTCCCATATCCCATATACATATATATACATAAATATACGCATATATAACACCATCTTGTCATGGGTCAATGTACATGTACAAATGAATGCAATGCATGAGAATTACGTCAATAAAATCTCTCGGAACGTCATAAGACCATTATGCCTTTACTAATATCACAAAGTAAACTTTATCAACTTACGTATTTTCTGAGACCCATGAAAAAATTATAGAATAATATGACACATGGGAATTCAATAACATAGACACCTCTAATACTTCTATTAATAGAGTCATTTATGGAAGTTGTGCATTTACTCGTTTCGTTTGTATCGTACGGATTATGACAAAAAGAAAGAAGGGATAGCCTTAACATACTTGGACTGATTCTCTTAAAAATTCCTCTAACACACGTCTTTTGTGAAGAATACATAACAGCGGATCGACGTAGGGAAAAATCCGTATGATATTCGTGGTGCAATTTCTGCACGCCTCTTTTCTTTGGTTGAATCTGCATAAGCCTCATGTGTATCAACGTAAGTTCGGACTAGCTGATGTTCAAAACTCAGATATCTTTCTGGTTGCTCCTGTTTGATGACACCCATCATGTTTGTTTGTCTTAAAATAGCCCGTGCAATATTCATCTCCCGAAGTTCAATCATTTCCAGAACTATCTGCTCATACATATCCTCAAGTATATGTCTAGGAAGCTTAAATTGAGCAACTTGAGGTAATACTGCATCCCATCATCCAGTATTAATATCAACAACAAATGTTTCAAGACTATCCATTGTATTCAGTGAAACTTGGCACTCATTTTGTCAAAGAGTCAAAGAATCTTGTAAGGTTTCAGAGAATTTTCTCACGTTGGATCATTGTTATCTCTTTGTAAATGGTATATAAAATGTTGTTTTTCTTAACTTTGCAAGGTCTTATACTTCTCCAATAAAGACACTAAGACATATTTACGTGTAAACAAGTTATAGCTTTGCCTAGTGACTCATTTTGCATAATTTTGCCACCGTGGTTAACCTTATGCTATGTGGCAATCTCAACAAGACTCTTATCCACTTAATAACATAATTATCTCAACCATTAATCAATTATCCACATATTTAAGGACTATCTCAAATTACTTAAAATACTACCCACTTTTAACATACCTTATACATTTTACTATCATGGCCACGTGGTAGCTTGTATGGTACTAGTCCATAGTTACCGGATATTTTAGCTCGGGCTGTATTTTATCCTAAAATGCCAAACTTGGACGAAAATTCATTTTCTTTAATTTGCTTCCACTCTCACCTTCACGAATTTTCTCATCATTTATTTGAAATAGCATAATCTTTATAATCTCCAAATAATATTTTCCTTGGACTGGTATCAGTTACCTTACGACAAATTCAACGTACAATACTACAGGGTGCAACATCATTGTAATTTAATACCGCGAAGCGTAACATCATCGTAATATAATACGGCAGGATGTAATATCGACGTAATATTATGGGGTGTAACATCATTTCCCCCTTTGGAACATTCGTCCTCGAATGTTGATTGACGCTCTTATCATTTTCATAACTTATAGCTCTTGTGAATAGCTTAATACTCTCATTTCCATTTAGGTAGTTTTTCTGTGAATAAATCCAAAGGCTAGAGCATTCCACCCTTTAAGCCTCTTTCTCACACCCCAACTTGTAGTCAGAATCCTTCTAATCTCGTATCTATTGTTACCTTCTATAATGCAGCTTGTACAACTCTAACTTTGTATGTGCGCCTATGCGACTCTTAACTTCTCTTTCCTCCAGCTTTTAGCCAATCTCTAGGCTTCACTTTGTGAACATATATAAAATTATGTCAAGTTGTCCCTCTGGGCGTCATTAGCTTTACTTCATATAAGTAGGCCATACTATACCATAATTCTTACTTTGATTTATCGTTACTCATGTCTGCTACCAAACTCCAAGTTACTCTCGTTGCTTATCCTATATGCATAAAGCTAAGTCTTTTAATGCTTCTTCATTTCTTTTCATCTTAAGACTAATGGCCTAATCTCATCTCGTACTTTGCAGCTTTTGCCCATCCATTGTTGATTCACCCCAATGTTGATCTTCTATTTTCCATTGATAACTTGAAACTTCTTACGTAATATATTACCACTAGGGCTTACGTTGCATCGTGGAACATTTGAAGTGATTTTCCTGATCCTCCTGGGGGCGATACTATACCTCCATAAACCTATTTCATATCATAGGCATCCCAATGTGATTCGCCTTACATGGATAATTTAATCTTGTACAATTCATGAACTCATTACTCAATCGAAGGCCCAAACATCATCCTTTATTTATCAAAATTACACTCTTATTCTATTGCAAGGGCAACATTCCATTTCTTCTAAATTATATTAGTCTTAGACTCTTTTGAGTTCTTTTAGTCTATGTTGATCTTTCAATAATAGAGAAACCATCAACTCATTTGTTTACACGGGCATAGTTCCGAGAACATCCATTTTCGTCACCTTCTCTCTTGACTTCTTCTTATCCTTACTCTTATCTTTCTAAAACCTTGTCGTTCTATCATACTTTAGCTTGCAATCGATTCCCATATGGTTTTCTTCTATGTTCTCAATCATGACTCCTATAACTTCTGGATCCAATAATTTGATTCCTGGTTTACTTCATCGACGTAACTCTTTAGTTTCCTCCTTCTTCTGACCGACCTTTATGTCGGCATAAGTTATTTCCCGATCTGTGGTTCATGGTATTTGTTATGATGTTTAGCCTTTCGTGGGTACTGAGGAAAATGCATGATACAATCCTTTAACAATTTAAGCCTTCGTTTATGACATGGGCTAAATTCTTTCTTTTAGCATATACTAGAATCTTCTACGGATGTATGATTGTCAACATATACTCTGCATGGATATTACTCTGAAATATTAAGTGCGCTCATAACATAGCTAAATCTGGATCAGTGATCGAATGATTCCTTTCGTTCCTTCTCAGTTTTCTTTAAACATAAGCTATTTCCTTTCCTGGTCTTTCTTCCCTCTTCTTGGGTGCATACTTAACTTATCTTAGCTTTCGCGCATGCCGGAATTTTTGTACAACTCATGTGATCTTAGAATATTACTTTTGATTTTTACTTCCCGTTCACTAGCAACGGTAGGTTCCAGTTTCTTATGGAGGACGTATAATGTTGTTGTGAAACCATTTTTACAAGACCATTTCTTCTTTAGGTCACTGTGCTTAGGTTGAAGCCTTCTTCCTCATTTCCTCAGCTAGTCTTTCATTGTAGTACTTAGAGAGGACCCTCTTACTCTTGTAAATCTTATAGCTTATTACATCGTATACCCAATAAAAAATTTTGATGTCCTTCCTCACCTACAATTATCCATAGTTACTTACCTCCACACTCTTGTGCTAGTAGGGTTACGTCTCAATTGATATTTTGATTGTCTTCCTAGTGACACTCTCTTTTATTCTCGTAACATTCATACGGTACCTTTAACTACCCCGACTCCTATTTGAATATATCTCAAGTATTTTAATAACATTACTGCGAGGCTGCATTCTCCATGTTAGGGTTCACCATATTTATCTTGCATGATCTGCTGATTTGTCTGTAATCTCTTGTCTAGTCATGACTAGGCTCTTTCTGAATCAACCACTAACTACTCGTTGGCCAATTCTCATACCCATATTCCGCGTAATCTTTCTTGGGTTATTTCCTTTGTCTTAACTTACCTCACGTACTGGCCCCTTATCTAATAATAACATTTCAGACAGGAACCCTTACTTCTTTATCTTGACGTCGCACCTATATAATGTTCTGGAACCATAGCATATTTGTAATATTTTAATAAGCGCAATCTCATCCTTTTTTCATTCTTATCGCATCCTTCCTTTATCATTCCATAGTTACTCGATCCACTTAATTCTAACTTACTGCCACATCATTCCATATTTCCCCCTTTAGCGGAGTACTAAGAGTTGGAGCTACGATGACCTACCTATAGATGTTTTTCCTCTTCATCTTTGGCGTCCTTTCACACCTTCAATGTCCCTTACTCGCCTTGCGATAATCCTTCTGTACCAAGGATAACAAAAATCCTCACTCGCGATGGTGACACTTAGTGTAACTGGAACATACAGCCCCTTAAGCTTAGCTTTGTTCATATCACTTGCTTTAGGGAAGCGTCTCCCTGAATGACCATTCTCTAAATTTCTCATGAATCTTCTTCTGTTGTCCATCCTATTATTTCCGGAACCAAAATTTGAAATTCTCATGATACCGACTATTATCAATCACTCAGTCCTTAATTCATGTTTAGTTTATCTTGTTCACCAATCCATACTGCTTCTATTATTCTGGGATCTAACTTTTCCTTTTTGGTAATTGCATTAGAGTTGCAAATTTATTTCTTGGAATGAGGACATGACCGTATTGTATAGCCTATACTCTTTTGTTGTCCTAAGGCCTGTCACCTCTCGTCTCTTCCTTCACTTGACTATAGATTCTGTAATACTATCATCTTTTGATCTACCGTTGTAATCCATGTATCATATCTTACTCATAATGCTTCAGTAAATCTTTTCTTATTTCCCGTTAACATTTACGCCTATCACTTGGTTCTGAAAACTCGAACAAGATATTCTTTTTCTTTTAGCTCCCCTTTGTTCCATCCAGTGGCTCTTCGGGTTGCTTAATGTTCTCGCTCTATCAGGGACGCGAGCCACACTAAGGTAATATTTATCCCTTCAAGGCTTCCAGTGTCTCTCTTTATAGAACTCATATCTAGCTGTACTATTTTAGAGTGTGCTATCTGGGTGTCTCACAAGGAGATCTATTAGCACATTTGCAACATTCTTCATAAATATCACTTAATGCAAACAATCAATTAACCATTTTGGGTTACCCAAACCCTAGCAGGATCCTGATATCCCGTACTTTTCTTAATCTACACTTGTTTTCCCCCAATAAGGTATAATTGAGATGGGGGTGGACAATTATACATACCTCAATTACTGTTGAGGGTAACTCATAATGATTATATTTTTCTACCGGAACTGTAATATTGATAATCTTCATTAACTGGGTGCCTCGTACCCTTATTCACCTTGCTTCTTTTACTTGCTGAAACTTATGTCTCCCTCCTTATTCCTTTTCATCATAAGAGTGGATAGGCATTCTTGCCTTAGGGATCCTTATCAAGAAGCTTACAAATCTTAGTATACACATGATTTGATGAATACCTCAAATTCATCCATCATAAGCATGATAGAAAATTGAGTTCTTACAACCGAGCTCTACCACACGATCTAGAGTAAGAAGAAAGAGTGACAGTCATAAATGCCCTTAGCCTCCTGCTTATAAGTGTGGTGCACAACACACCCATAAACAAGACTCTACTAGACACAACTTGTAGATTCCCTAGGATAGAGCCTGGCTCTGATACCACTTTTGTCACGACCCAAACTGATGGGCCGCGACGGGCACCTGGTACCTTAATCAACCGAGTACCAACATATCATATCTTTTCATGTCATACTATCATAGATAACTGAGTCGGAAGGCTGCCGTGAGATACGTAGAATACAACATATAATACCATTTTATACATAAGACATACGGACCTATAAGACCAAAATAACTACTTGTATACTGAACATAGGCCGACAAGGCCATACAATCTTTTACGTACATGACATCTTTCTACAAGCCTCTAAGAATACATAATTTTCATAAAGGTCGGGACGGATTCCCTCCATACCAAACAATTACACATCTAAATCATGCTAACCAAACAAGCGACTTCGAAGAAAATGGAGCGCACCAACATCTTCCGCTGAGCTAATAGCCTACTTGGAGGGCTCTCGACCTGTCTATCGGGACCTGCGAGCATGAAACGTAGCGTCCCCCGGCAAAAGGGACGTCAGAACAAATAATGTACCGAGTATGTAAGGAATGTGTATACAGCCAAAATCAGGGAGTCCAATTTCGAGACCATTATGGCACTCCACGCCCGGCCTCGAGAAGCTCGTAGAGAAATTTGAAGTTTGACCCCGAGGTACACCCCTTGAGGGAGCATATTGGAGGTTCACTGTGGTCAACCTCGGAGTAGTACGAATCGATGATCGTCATGGAAAGGTGATAAATTCCTAATAACACGTGGCTAACGCTGACCAGGTCTACAAGAATAGTACAAGTCCGTATTGAGCCATAACATTTCCTTGCCATAATTAGGCATGTACTATGTTGGGATTCCCCCTCATATATAAAGGGGATCCCTGTTATTTTATAACACACATAAATATTGAATAACAACATAACATTCTCTGCTTTTCTTCCTTAAACGTTTTCAACAATTGCTCTATAAATTTATTGCTCTTTACTTATTGTCTTTATTTATTGTTCTTCATTTATTTGCCGTCATTAGCCGTAAAAGGCTATCCTAGAGGCCCCCAATATCATTGTTTCTTCATCGATTTCTCATTATTAACTGCCCTAGCTAGACCTCAAGGCCCCCCTGTTCCAGCTAGCTCGAGGACCAGCTCTGTGACAACATCGGTTTGCATATCTTACTTTTCTAACTCACACTTAGCACTTCCTATATAATAACTAGTATTAAGATAAACCACAAAATCAAGTATAATTGTTAATACAATTTTCAAGGTAAACAGTTTGGCGCCCACCGTGGGGCTAAAAATAATAGTGATTGTTTTAGTGCTGATTTTTTAAAACACAAGTTATTCTTCACACTTTTTCTTGTCCAAGATTTGATTTTAGGTGAAAAAGTCTAACTCAGTGAATGCACATGAGAACAATGGCCTTGAGGCCCATGGAGAGAACAGTGCAGCGGCCCCAATCACCGGTGTACCACCACAAAATCCTGGGCTAGTACCAGTACCACACCCCGTCAATGTGGCCTCTTGCAATGCTGTGCATATCGATGTAGGCTCTGATACCGACAGAAGTGTGCATGAAGGTGAACGACACGAAGCGAAGAAAGCTCCAGCTCGAGAAGACAGAGAAGTTATCCTACAAGTCATTTTTGAAATGTTACAAGCGCAACAAGTGGCTATTGCTAAGCTACAGAGCCAGCAAAAAACTCCAAGCACAACAGTGCCGAGAATAGCTCCTCGAGTCGAGCAGGTACTAGAAAGATCAAGAAACAATGGGTCAGCAGCAGACCCCGCTATTATCAAGATGCTCGAGGACCTCGCCAAAATAATTGAATCGGGAGAAAAGAAGATAGAAGCTAACGATAAAAAATTAGAAATCTATAACTCGAGGGTCAATCAGATCACGGGTGAACCTCCGATTTTGAAGGGGGTAGATTTAAGAAATTTGTGCAAAAACCATTTCCATCAAGGGCGGCTCCGAAGCCCATTCTGAAGAAGTTCAGGATGCCCGATATCCGGAAGTACAATGGGACCATAGACCCCGATGAGCATGTTACCACTTAAACTTGTGGTATAAAAGGAAACGACTTAAAGGATGACGATATTGAGTCCGTCTTAGTGAAAAAAATTGGAGAAACACTGTCGAAGGGGGCCATGATGTGGTATCCTAACCTATCCCCGAACTCGATAGATTCATTTTCCATGTTGGTATACTCTTTTGTGAAGGCACATGATGGTGCCATCAAGGTTACTACAAGAAATTCCAACGTCTTCAATATTAAACAAAGGGAGAACGATATGTTAAGGGAGTCTGTACCTTGCTTTCAGATGAAGCGAATGGAATTACCACCAGTCTCCGATGACTTGGCAGTGCAGGCCTTGACTCAGGGAATGAACGACCGAAGTTCGATAGCTTCAAAACAGCTGAAGCAAAATTTGATTGAGTATCCCACCGTAACTTGGGCGGATGTCTACAGCATGTACCAATCCAAAGTTAGGGTGGAGGACGAACAGTTGGGAGCCCCCTCGGCTCAGTATATCCAAGAAGGCTTTTGGAAAAAGAACCAACGAATGCGGGAAGGGAGCTGAGCCCGAACAAGGAAAGGTATCAACTGTATTCGAAGACTGAAGAAACGCTTCAAGGCGTGATATACCTTGAAATGATCGAAGAATGGACCAAGGCCAAAGCTCTCGGGGACTCATGAACAAAGCAGGGTTCGATAGGCATTCAAGGCCAGTGGATGACGCACCTTGATTGACCGAGTAAAACTTTAACGTCGACCTTTCAGGCATCGTATCGGGCACAGGTAAGATCGGGGACACCAGGTGGCCCAAGCCCATACAATCAAATCCTTCCCAAAGGAACCCCAAATTAATGATTAAATACCATGGAACTCATGGGCAAAGGACCGAGGACTGCAGACAACTTCGAGAAGAGGTAGACCGATTGTTCAACGAGAGTTCCTCAGCGACCGGGAAAAAAATCACTTTCGAGAAAGAGATGCCAACAGAAAAAATGAACCAGAGGAGACACATCATATCATTCACATGACCATCACATGGGTCGATGTCCCGCAAGGTCCCATGTTCAAGCGAACAAAAGTATCCATCACGAGGGAAAGGCAGACTCGGGACTATATACCCGAGGATACCCTCGTATTCGGCGAGGAAGACATCGATGCCTTATCCCAACCTCATAACGACGCACTGATAATTTCTTCCCTTTTAAATAAGTTTCAAATTAAATGTGTGCTCGTGGATCTAGGTAGCTCGGTCAACATAATCAGGTCGAGGGTTGTGGAGCAGCTCGGGCTGCTCGGCCAAATCGTGTCTTCCTCTCGAGTCCTGAACGGATTCAATATGGCAAGTGAGACAACGAAGGGGCAAATCATCCTCCCAGTCGACGTGGATGGTACAATTCAAGATACCAATTTCCATGTTATCGAAGGTGATATGAGATACAATGCCATACTCGGGAGGCCATGGATTCATAGTATGAGAGCGGTGCCATAAACTCTTTATCAAATGATGAAGTTCCCAGCAAAGGACGGTGTAAAAATGGTGTATGGAGAGCAGCGTGCAGCAAAGGAGATGTTTGCGGTACATGACGTGGCACAAACGCCGACCCCTTCCACCTCGGAGAAGTCTAATGACAAGCAGGTAGCCAAATAGAAACTGCAGTTTTCCCCAGAGGTTGAACCTGAGGAACAGTTGATCGATGGGTAGTTGTTCAAGGGTGAAGAAGTCAACAGTTGAAGAGCTTCAACAAGCATCAGTCCGAGGAGACGAGTAAAGCATGCATTTGAAAATGAGGTAACAAAATTTTCTCAAAAGACCCATTCCCATTGCCCAACATCGATCGCTTGATAGATGCCATGGCCTGCCATTGATATCATTACCTTTCTCGATGCTCACCCTGGGTACAATCAAATTTGAATGAACCCGGAGGACCAGAAAAAGACTTGGTCCATCACGTAGTATGGTTCATATTCTTATAATGTAATAACCTTCGGGTTAAAGAACACGGAAACCACATAAAAGCACTTAGATAATGAGATATTCGAATACCAAATAGGTAAACCTATAGAATTTTACGTTGATGGCATGCTAGTTAAGTCCCTACGCGCAGAGGACCATTTGACTCCTTTTCAGGTAGCGTTCGACATCCCCAAAGAGTATAACATGAAGCACGACCCCTGGTGTCGATTCGATAAGTTCTCAAGTTTCATGGTGTCAAGCAGAAGAATCGAGAACAATCTCGATAAAATCAAGACCGCCGAGGGCTCAAGACTCCGCTACTTCGGAGTCGGGGACTTAATCCTGAGGAAAATCACTTTCAACTCTTGAAACTCGAACGAACGAATAAAGGGCCGTACCGCGTCCTCGAAAGTAATAGGAAAATACCCTTCAAACCTAACGTCGTGGAAGGCAAACAACTTCCAACCAACTGGAACATATTAATGCCCAAGCGCTATCTTCGCTAAAGTACAACCTTAACCCTTTTATTTTATTTTATATTAAATTGTTGTAGGTGTTCGATCAAGAGGAATCGAAGCACCTTCCAGCTCAAAGACCTTGGGTTGTAAAGCATGTGTGGCACTCTTTTTTTCCTTAGACTAGGTTTTACCAGCAAGGTTTTTAACGAGGCGACATATATATGATACCGAAGAAAAACTCGACAAGTATCCAAGGCTTCTTTCCAATCAACCTTGGAGGATATCTTTTCGAAGGAATCAAGTTATTCCTAAGAAGTACTCGGTAGGAGAATGTTGTATTGGGCCAAACGGTCAAATGAACCGTGTCCATGTAGAATAATCGAACCTCCGAACATGTACACCCATATCAAGTAATCGAAGAAGCCTCTTTGCTCATCAAAATGCGTCGTGCCTCAAAGAAGTTTATTACTTTCACGTAAAATGGCTAAGGGCCCAAAAACAATCGAACACTCGGGGACTGTCACCAACAGCCAGCTCATCGAGTCATCAAAGACTCGAACTCATAAGACCTAAATGAGGCAACTTTGAGCTAGTAAGACCTCAACGAGGCAACATCGAACCTGTAAAACGTCAACGAGGCATGACCAAATTTAAAAGACCTTAAAAGGGCATAACCCCGACACTACGGCCAAGGCTATATATTCGAACTTGTAAGACCCCTAGAAAGGAATACCCCCAAATATAGATGTCGAGGTCATCTCACCCTGGGACTAAAGTTTACGGTCGAATATAAAGACTACGATCATATTAAAAGGCTATGAACGAATTAACATGGCTCGGAGACGTCTGACCGCCTCCATGAAACTAAAGGCCTTCAAAATACTTCCAAAATACTTCAAAATAACTAGTTAATCAGGCTACCCTCGGCATAAGCAAAGGAGCTTCGATAAAATCAGCTCCGAACAATGAAAAGGCTTCGAAACAATCACCCTTCCATAAAAAAGGTTTTGAAACATTAGCCTTCAAGAAAACGTCACAAGGTACTCACTTACCGTCGCATATCGACTTTTAATCGAGGTTCTTATTGGGACCATCGAAGAGTCGGACGAACATAAAACATGCCAAGGCATAACCAAAACTTTAAAAGTCTTTAGCCGAAATGGGGGAAAACTATAGCCATATTAGAGATCGAATCGACCCAATCTAAAGAACCTAAGGGCCAATTTGTAAGACCTCAATGAGGCAACACCACACTTGTAAAACCTTAAAAGGGCAAAACCCCGATATCAAGGCCAAGGCCATAATATCAAACTTATAAGACCCCTAAAAGGTCATACCCTCGATATGAAGGCCGAGGTCATCCCCGCCGCCGAGATCATCTCGCTCGGGGACTAATCATAAGACCTCGATGAAGCAAAATCGAGCTTATAAGATCTCAATGACAAGCATCAAAATTCAAACAAAAAAAGTAGAGACAAAGACAAGACAAAATATCTCTTTATATAAATGATGTTACAAAGGTACATTTACAACACTCCCACAGGGAACCTTTTACCGAAAAAATACCTAGTCTATCGTTATTATCAGGGACTTCGTCTTTTCCCCCTCAGGGACTTTGCCTTCATCAACCCCCTCGAGACTAGCATCTTTGCCAGCTCTTTCTCTTCGTCTTTAACATCGGCTTCATCGTCGGTAGAAAAGAGGAACTTGGCATTAATCTCGTCTCCCTTAGCCTGCTCTCTCTCTTCTGAGAGATAAAAGCCCCTATCATGAATCTCCTCGAGGGTCTCCCTTTGAGATCTGCATCAGGCATACTCATTTCTTCTTATCTCTCATTCGGAAGCCTCCCGCAACATAATCCGAGTGTCAGTAGCATCCTTTAAGTAGACAACTGCCCTCTTATCAGCCTTTAATCGGACCTCTTCAGATTCGGCTCGAACCTCTTCAATGTATACCAACTGATCAGGTGGTGGTGCGTATATAACACTGTAACCTTTACCCATATCCCATATACATTTATATACAAAAATATACGCGTATATAACGCCATCTGGTCATGGGTTAATGTACATGTATAAATGAATGCAATGCGTGAGAAGTACGCTAATAAAATCTCTTGGAACGTCATAAGACCATTATGCCTTTAGTAATATCATGAAGTAAACTTTATCAACTTACGTATTTTTTGAGACCCATGAACAGATGATAGAATAATATGACACATGGGAATTCAATAACATAGACACCTCTAATACTTCTATGAATTGAGTCATTTATGGAATTTATGCATTTGCTAGTTTCATTTGTATCGTATGGATCATGCCAACAAGAAATAAGGGATAACCTTAACATACCTGGACCGAATCTCTTGACAATTCCTCTGACACATGTCTTTTGCGAAGAATACATAACGGCGGATTGAAGTAGGGAAAAATCCGTATGATATTCCTTGTGTAATTTGTGCATGCCTCTTTTCTTTGGCTGAGTCTACATAAGCCTCATGTGGATCAAAGTAGGTCCGGACTAGCAGATATTCAAAACTCAGATATCTTTATGGTTACTCCTATTTAATGACACCCATCACATTTGTTTGTCTTAAAATAGCCTGTGCAGTATTCATCTCCCGATGTTCAATCATTTCCAAAACTATCTGCTCATACATATCCTCAAGTATATGTCTAGGAAGCTTAAGTTAAGCAACATGAGGTAATATTGCATCCCATCTTTTACTATTAATATCAGCAACCAATGTTCTAAGACTATCCACTGTATTCAGTAAAACTTGGCACTCATTTTGTAAAAGAGTCAAAGAATCTTGCAAGGTTTCAGAGAATTTGTTCACGTTGGATTATTGTTATCTCTTTGTATATGGTATATTAGATGTTGTTTTTCTTAACTTTACAAGGTCTTATACTTCTCCAATAAATATACTAAGCCATATTTACGTATAAACAAGTTACAGCTTTGCCTCGTGACTCATTTTGCATAATTTTGCCACCTTGGTTAACCTTATGCCATGTGGAAATTACAACAAGACTCTTATCCACTTAATACCATAATTATCTCATGCATTAATCAATTATCCACATATTTAAGGACTATCTCAAATTACTTAAAATACTACCCACTTTTAACATACCTTATACACCTTACTATCATGGCCATGTGGTATCTTGTATGTTACTATTCTATAATTATCGGGTATTTTAGCTCGTGCCGTATTTTATCCCAAAATGCCAAACTTGGACAAATAAACATTTTCTTTGACTTGTTTCCACTATCACTTTCATGAATTTGCTCATCATTTGTTTGAAATACCATAATCCTTATAATCTCTAAATAATCTTTTCCTTGGACTGATGCCAATTACCTTACGACAAATTCAACGTATAATACTATAGGGTGCAACATCGTCGTAATTCAATATCGCGAAGCGTAACATCATGGTAATATAATACTGCGGTACGTAATATCAACGTAATATTGTGGGGCGTAACAAAGAAGGTGGAAACGTATAATTTGAGGGTCAACCAAAAACCGGGAGCCCCTCCGGTTTTGAAAGGACTGGATTCTAAAAAGTTTGTGCAAAAACCTTTCCCCCCGAGTGCGGCCTTGAAGCCTATTCCAAAGAAGCTTTGCATGCCGGACATACTCAAATACAACGGAACCACCGATACCAACGAGCACATCACCACATATACTTATGGTATAAAGGGAAATGATTTGGAGGAAAACGATATCGAGTATGTTCTACTGAAAAAACATGGGGAAACTTTGTCCAATGGGCCACGATTAGGTACCATAACCTTCCCCCGAACTCCATTGATTCGTTAGCCCTGCTGGCAGATTCATTTGTAAAGGGACATGCTGGTGCTATAAAGGTTGCAACCAGAAAGTCTGACGTATTAAAAATTAAAAAAAGGGACAACGAGATGTCAAGGGAATTTGTATCCAGGTTCCAAATAGAACGAATGGAGTTACCACCAGTTTCCGCTGACTGGGTTGTTCAAGCTTTCACTCAGAGTCTAAATGAGCGGAGCTCGATAGCAACGAGGTAGTTAAAACAAAACTTGATCGAGTACCCCACCGTGATTTGGGAGGATGTGCATAACAGATATCTGTCAAATATTAAAGTCGAAGATGATCAGTTGGGAGCCTCCTCGGGCTCAATTTATCCAAACAGGTTAGAAACAAGAGATTCGAGAGATGCGGACAGGGAACCAAGACCGAACAAGGAGAGGTATCAGCCATACGTCGAAGAGCGAAGGAAGAGTTCGAGGCGTAACGTACCTCGGAATGATCAAAGAGTAGATCGAGGACAGAATTCTTGGGGACTCATGAGTAATACGGGGTTTGATAAGCACTCAGGACCGGCCAAGGCTCCTCGATTATCATAATACAATTTCAGTGTCAATGCCTCGGGTAACGTCTCATCCATTGGAAAAATTAGAGATACCAGGTGGCCTAAAACCATACAAACTGACCCTTCTCAGAGGAATCCAAACTTAATGTGTAAATATCACGGGACACATGGGCACAGGACTGAGGATTGCATGCAACTAAGAGAGGAGGTAGCCTGATTATTCAATAAGGGGCATCTTCGGGAATTTCTCAGCGACAGGTCCAAGAATCATTTCAAAGAAAGAGACGCCAATAGGAAGAATGAACTAGAGGAACCTCAATATTTTATTCATATGATCATCGGTGGAGTCGATGTCCCACAGGGACCAATATTCAAATGCACCAAAGTGTCAATCACAAGGGAGAAGCGGACTCAGAACTACATGCACAAGGACACCCTCACATTTAATAAGGAAGACACCCAGGGCTAATCTCAGCCGTATAATGATGCACTAGTAATTTCTATTCTTTTAAATAAAGTTCAAGTTAAATGTGTTCTTGTAGATCCAGGTAGATCGGCGAATATAATCAAATTAAGGGTCATGGAGCAGCTTGGCCTTCTTGACCAAATCATACCACCATCTCGAGTCTTGAATGGATTCAACATGGAAAGCGAAACAATGAAGGGGAAAATCATCCTCCCAGTGAACGTGGCCGGAACCATACAAAACACAAATTTTCATGTCATCGAAGGTGACATGAGGTTTAATGCTTTACTTCGAAGGCCGTGGATCCACAGCATGAGTGCAGTGCCATCAAACCTTCATGAAATGATGATGTTCCCCCAAAAAAATGGCGTAAAGACGGTATATGGAGAGCAATATATTGAAAAGGATATGTCCGCATTCCATGACTTAACACTAGTATCGACGTCCTCTATATCGGAAAAGCTGAGCGTCAAGGACAAACAGGTAGAAAAGTAGCAATCATAGTTTATATCCTCGGGAGATCCCGAGGAACAGGTGGTTGAGGGTGAAGAGGAGGACTTCCTTACCCCTCGATCTTTTGTCTTCCCTGAGGAGTCAGATGTGATGAAGTCCACGGTTGAAGAACTGGAGCAGGTGATATTGATCGAGCATCTGCTAGAACGAAAGGTATACCCGGGAATGGGTTAACCCTCGAACTTTGAAAAAAACTCATTCAATTCCTTATCGATAACATTGATTTCCTTGCTTGGTCCCATTTAGATATGACAAGGATCCCACCGGAGATAACCACCCATCGACTGAGTGTCAACCCCAGATTTAAATCGGTGAAACAAAATAGAAGGCCACAGTCTAAGGTAAAGAATGCATTCATAAATGACGAGGTAACCAAACTTCTCAAGATATGGTCCATTAGGGAAATAAAATACCCCGAATGGCTAGCTAATGTAGTAATAGTCCCTAAAAAGGGAAACAAACTTACAATGTGTGTAGATTAGAAAGATTTGAACAAGGCATGCCCTAAAGATTTTTTCCCGTTGCCTAACATAGATCGTTTGATCGAGGCTATGGCCGGCCACGAGATCCTTACTTTTCTCAATGCATATTTCGGGTACAATCAAATTCGAATGAACGCGGAGGACCAGTAAAAGACTTCGTTTATCACAAAGTATGGAACATATTGCTACAATGTAATGCCCTTAGGACTAAAAATGCAGGGGATACATACCAATTCCTAGTTAATAAAATGATTGAATATCAGATAGGGAAATCTATGGAATTTTATATTGATGACATGATAGTTAAGTCCATGTGCAGAGGACCATCTTACTCATTTGCAGGCAACGTTCGAGATCTTAAGAAAATACAACATGAAACTCAACTTCGAGAAATGCGCTTTTGGAGTTGGCTTGGCATGTTCTTAGGTTTCATGGTGTCAAACAAGGGGATCGAGGTCAACCTAGACAAAACCAAAGCTATCAAATAAATCACCATCCTGAACAATGTGAAAGTCGTACAACGGCTAACGGGATGAATAGCTACACTACGCCGATTTATCTCAAGATCATCGGATCGGAGCCATCATTTATGTTCCCTACTCAAGAAGAAGAATGATTTCGCATGGACTCCAGATTGGTAGCGAGCCTTAGAAGAGTTAAAATGGTTTCGATCCCAGCCTTGCTTCACACTCCGAAGGAGGATGAAAAACTCTATTTGTAGTTAGCCGTGTCCGAGGTAGAGGTAAGAAGCGTGCTGGTTCGAGAAGAACAGGGTACACAATTTCCTGCTTACTATGTAAGTTGGACTCTAGGAGAGGCTGAAACCAGGTACCCGCATTTTAGAAAAGTTAGCACTTGCACTAATAAGCGCATCTAGGAAATTAAAACCATATTTTTAATGTCACCATATATGTGTAATTACTACATAACCACTTCAAAATGTCTTGCATAAGCCCGAGCTGTCGGGTCTATTGGCCAAATGGGCCATTGAACTTGGAGGGTACGATATCAAATATCAACCCCGAATGACCATCAAGTCTCAAATTTTGGCAGACTTCATGGCTGATTTTACACTTGCCCTCGTACCCGAAGTAGAGAAGGAACTTCTTCTAAAAATAGGTACATCCTCGGGTGTATGGACCCTCTTCATAGACGACACCTCGAATATGAAAGGGTCCGAACTCGGTATTGTTTTAAAACCGCCTACGGGAAATATCATTAGAGAATCTATCAAAACTTCTAAATTAACTAACAATGAGGCCGAGTATGATGCCATGATTGCACGTCTCGAACTAGCCAAGGGCCTGAGAGCAGAGGTCATTGAGGCCAAATGTGACTCTTTTTTGGTTGTAAACCAAGTAAACGGAAGCTTCGAAGTTTGCGAAGATATAATGCAAAGGTACTTAGACAAACTTCAAGTAACATTGCACCGCTTCAAAGAATGGATATTGGACAATGTACCTCGAGAAAAAAATAGTATGGCCGATGCACTTGCGAATTTGTGGTCATCGGTCGAAGAAGATGACATTGTCCTGGGGACCTATCCAATTGTCGAGGTTCGTGGTCGAAGAAGGGCATGCAGAAATTAATTCAACAAGTTTAACATGGGGTTGGAGGAAAAAATACGTCGAATACTTGAAACACGGAAAGCTCCCCTCGGACCCAAATGCGTTGAGAGTCTTCCGAGCAAAAGCAGCTCGATTCTCGCTCGATAAAAATGGAACATTATACAGAAGAACCTTCGACGGATCGCTGGCAATATGCTTAGGACCGGGAGACACCGATTATGTATTACGAGAAATCCACGAAGGCAGTTGTGGGAATCACTTTGGCGCCGACTCTTTGGTTCGCAAGGTAATTAGAGATGGATATTACTAGGATAGCATATAAAAAGACACTAAAGAGTTCGTTCGAAGGTTTGATAAATGCCAAAGGTTCGCACCACTGATCCATCATCCCGGTGAACAAATCCATTCGGTCCTATGCCCGTGGTCATTCATGAAATGGGGGATGGACATCGTCGGCCCCCTACCAACGGCGCAAGGTAAAGCTAAATTCATTTTGTTTATGACTGACTTCTTTTCAAATTGAGTAGAAGTGCAGGCCTTCGAAAAAATAAGAGAAAAAGAAGTCATCAACTTCATATGGGACCACATCGTGGGTCGGTTCCGGATACCCGCCGAAGTAGTATGTGACAATGGGAAGCAGTTCATGAGCAGCAAAGTGACAAAATTCTTTGAAGACCATAAAATCAAAAGGATTCTATAAACGCCCTATTACCCAAGCGCAAATGGCCAGACCGAGTCAACAAACAAAACTACCATTCAAAACTTGAAGAAGAGGTTGAATGATGCTAAAGGGAAATGGAGAGAAGTGTTCCACGAGGTGCTATGGGCATATCGAACAACGTCGAAATCAAGCACGGGGGAAACCCCATTTTCTTTGGTGTATGGGTCTGAAGCCTTGATTCTGGTCGAGGTCGGGGAACCTAGCGTCAGGTTTCAGCATATTACCGAGGATTCGAACCATGAGTCTATGAACACTTGTCTCGAGCTACTAAATGAAAATTGTGAAGCCTCACTAGTTCAAATCTCCGCACAAAAGTAAAGAATCGAGAGGTATTACAACAGAAGGGCGAACCTTCGCCATTTCGGAGTCGGGGACTTAGTTCTAAGGAAAGACACCCTCAATACTCGAGACATAAATGAAGGGAAACTAGGCCCCAATTGGGAAGGGCCGTATAGTGTCATCGGAGTCGTAGGGAAGGGATCTTACAAATGTAGCACAATGGAAGGCGAGCAACTACCAAATAATTGGAACATATCACTACTCAAACGATATTATTGCTAAGGTTTGACCTCCTCCCCTTTTTCGTTTATATTTAAGACTAAATCCCTATAGGGGTCCAATTAGAGACATCGAAGAACCCTTCGACTCGAATACCTTGGGTTTTAAAGCATGCGTTTCACTCTTTTTCCCTTAGATCGGGTTTTACCCCAAATGGGGTTTTCCGGCAAGGTTTTTAACGAGGCAACATTTATATGCTACCTAAGGAGAATTAAACAAGTATCCAAGGCTTCTTTTCAATCAACCTCGGATACTGGGGGGCATCACCCTCGGAGGTTATATTTTTAACGAAAATAATTCGCGCCAAAGAGGGCCTCGATAGGAGAACTTTGTAATGGGACAAATGGTCAAGTGAACCACGTCCATGTAGAATAATCGAGCCTGCGACGGAAAAACATGTACGAATGTGTTAATTATTCTAAGAAGCATTCTTTCTATATCAAAACACTTTGTGTTTCAAAGAAGTCTACTGTTATACGAGTTTCACACTTATAATCCTACAATAAATGGCTCAAGTGCCAGAATGAAAATGCACCCCGGGAATACTCGGGGACTGTCATCGACAGTCAACACATCGAATCATCGAAAACTCGGACTCATAAGACCTCAAAAGAGGCATCCCCTCGATATAAAGGCCAAGGCAGTCATACTCGGGAATTACCCGATGGCTACAACCACATTAAAGGCTACAGCGATATGAATGACTACAACCACATGAAAAGGCTACGGCCGAAATAATGCGTCTCAGAGATGTCCGACTTCTATAATAAAATTAAAGGCCTTCAAACCCTTTGAAAAACTGGTTAAATCATCTACCCTCGGCAAAAGAAACTAATAAAGGGCTTCAATAAGATCAACCCTCGAATAATTTAGAGGCTTCGATAACATCAGCCTTCAAAAAAATACCTCAAGAGGTAGTTAGTTATAGTTACACAATAAATTAAATACAAGGTTCCAATCGATTGAACCTTCGAAAAATCCAACGGGTAAAAAAACATATGCTAAGGCATACCAATTTTTTCACCAAGTCTTTTAGCCGAAAAGAGGGAAAAATTATAGTCGCTATAGAGGCCGAGTTGGCCCAACCTAAAAGAGCCTAAGGGACAACCTAAAAGAGCCTAAGAGACGATATAAAAGAGACTAAGCGTCGACCTAAAAGAGCCTAAGGCTCGATATTAAAGAACATAGGTCCGAAGCACATGGAGTTCGAGACCTTACTCTCACTCGGCTCGGACTCAAGAGTCCATTACCCTGAGCTCACGTCAAACAAACTTAAAGTTTAGCTCGAGGATAAAACCTTAAGAAGCATTCTATCAATAAAACTAAGGGTTTATCTTACCCTGAATTTGAGCCAATGCTTACCCAATTATTGAAAGATATAACATCAAAAGTCAATTATACATACAACAAAAATGAAGCAAACTTTGCAGAAAATTGAAGACTAAGAAAACAATCAAGGAAACTCCTTTTTATATACGTAGAGGGTGTTACAAAAAAGTCCAACAAAACAAAAATAAGAGAATAATACAAAAAGATAGAAAAAAGTTCCTTTCTACACCGGGGGCAGGGGGTGTGGGGGGCATCCCCACGGGCCAGTGTCTTCTCTCGAATTTGTCTCTCCCTTAGGGCCAACCTCTTCCCTGGGAGTAGCCTCTCCTTCGATCTCCTCTTTACCTCCGGACCTACCTTGGTGTTCTTCAACATCATCGTCATCATCGCAGGTGAGAACGAAATTGGCATCAGCTTTATCTGCCTTAGCATGTTTTATCTCTTCGGAGAGATCGAAGCCCTTGGCATGGATTTCCTCGAGAGTTTCCCTCCGAGATAGGCACCAGGCGTAGTCATTACTTCACTTTTCCCGAGCAAAAATTTCTCTCAGCTCCATTTGAGCAGCTGCAGTATCCTTCAAATGCACGACGACCGTTCTGCCAGCCGTGATCTATATCTTCTTGGCTTCGACCCGGGCTTCCGCCGCTTCAGCCTCGGCCTTTGCAAGACCGGCCTCGAGCTCAAAAATTCTGCCACCCTGGATCGAACTTCTCTTTTGGGCATTCCGAAGCTGGATCTCAATGGAAGATACTCTTGCTAGTGCAGTCTCTTTCGCCGTAGCCAGGATGTCCATCTTCTCTTTCCATTTATTACATTCGGCTTTGACCTGGTTGACCTCGCCTCGAAGCCTCTCCAGCATCTCCACCTTCTGCTACAATTGAGACATTGCAGTGTTAGCCTCCGAAGACCGGAGAGGAAGCCCGTATTATTCCAAAACAATGGTTACCTGCTTCACCGAAGGTTTCTCAACTCTTCCTCCTTTTTATCGTAAAGGAGTCTTAGGGATTTCTCTTCTCCCAATGACTTGTGCAGCTCGGCCTCACATTGGCTTAACTCGGCCTTGAATTTGTTGAACGCCTACAGAGAAGAGAGGAATGGTCATTTAAGCAAAGGATGAGATTGTAACATTTAAGAAATTGCAACGTTACTAAAACTTACACTGGAGAAAAGATGTTGGGCCTCTTCAAAGGTCGAGGTTGCATCAGCAAGATCGGCTTCAAAGACCCCGACAAAGCAACCCTGGAAAGGGTCATCTTCACTTGGGACTCTTCCTAGCTCGGGCGTCTTCATGTTCCGAGCATCCGTAATACTGTCCTCGGAATAGGCGGGGAGTGACGGGGAATGACCTACTGTCTAGGCCTCGGGAAGATCCCCCAAGGCTCTCTGATCGGGCACAGGGACTCCAGAATTTGTTCTTTTTTGAGAGCTACCAGAAGATTGTGAAACAACCACAGCGTCAAGCGGCGCGGGGCCCTCGTCCTTCTTCTCTTTCGAAGTCCCTTCTTCGCGGATAGGGGCCTCAGTTTCAATAGGTTGGACAACCTTGGTGGATTTTCTAGCTCGGGCCATCAAAGACGAACCCTCCAACTCGCCGTCTTCATCGTCCATAAATTGATGGACAGAGTCTGTGTCCATATTAATAACGACGTCCTTCTTGGGCCTCCGAGCGAGCTCCGCCTTGTTCGGGGTATCCTCGGACTTCGAATGCCTTTTCCTCTTATTGTCCTTTTTTGTCTTTGAAGACTGAATATCTACCCCAGGAGGGGATGACCTTATCTCAGAAAACTCTCCAATGCCTGAAAAAATAAAGTTAAGTCCTACGAAGAGAAGAACTATTAATAAGTAAGAGAATATCGAAACACAAACCGTGGTGCTTTATCTCCCACATGCCCTTCGGCAAGTCTCGCCACTTGCGTTTGTCGTACGACGAGGTGGCAGCTAGTTTACCAACCCAGTCCTCAAGGTCGAGGATCACATTGGGCATCCACAGGACCGCTGCAGAAAAAGTAAAAGAATACTACGTGAAGTTTAGCAAAACCTATGGAAAAAACTAAGGAAAAGGGTTCCACTCACGTTCAAAGTTCCATTTCTCGGGGAACGGCATGTGCTCCTCGGGAATGACGTCGATGGTCCTCACCCTGTTCAAAGATCATCCAACCTCGATCCCTGTCTTTGTCATTGCTATGAAAGAAGGCTATGGTCGATCGACGTTGAAGTTTGATCAAACCTCAAAAAAGCTAAGGTCGGTACAAGCGGATGAGATGGCTAAGGGTAAACTTGAGCCCCTCGACCTTGCCAACAAAGAACCTTAGCATTATTACTATCCACCAAAAGGATGGATGAATTTGGCCCAAGGTGACTTGGTATCTTCTCTAAAACTCGAGCATAATTGGGTCGAGAGGACCCAACGTAAAGGGATATGTGTACACACTTAAGAACCCATTTACGTAAGTAGTGACATCTTCTTCACGAGAAGGGATCCATAACATGACCTTCTCTTCCCAGCCTCACTCTCTTCTCACAACGTCGAGGTGTTTTCTCGCAATCAAACATATGTACCTCGGAGAATTCTCACGACGGCCAGGGACATCAGGAGGATTCTCGACCGTAAAGTCCTTTTTTAAGGAACAACCGTCTGGTAAAATCTCGTGGAGTGCTGGCGGTTTGCTGCCGACCAGAAGTGAGAAAGTTCCTTCTTTTTGAGTGTCACGTCTCAACCTGGGGAGTCATGGCTGGCACTCGGTGCCGCACTAACCCGAGCGAATCACTCTGTAACTCATTCATTCCTTTTGTAACTATCATGGGCCAACATGACCACAACTCATAATGTACAATTGTAAGTGGGCAAATGTTATATCAATGAACCATCGTTCATAAAACATGCATACATATGGGCCGTCAATGCCTCTGACATACTGTACATAATAAACCTCTATCTACAAAGCCTCTAAGATTATTTGACATCAAATAGGACAGGGTACCGGCCTATTCATAAGTTTGTAGAAAACTTCTGACACATTGACTCATAGACTCGGATACACTCCGAATGAGGTGGAGTCGTACCGATGCTTTGCTTAAGCCAATCTCGTCTACTACGAAGGCTCTTCAAATTGATTATCTATACCTGCAGGCATGAATGCAGCGTCCCCAACAAAAAGACGTCAGTGCGAATAATGTACTGAGTATGTAAGGTATGTAAATCAGTATATAAAGGACATGGAAGAAACATTGAGTAGATAACCCAACCTATAAGTCTGGATAACTCTGTAAATCATGAAATACTTATAATGTCATGCATATGCATATAAATGTCATGCAATGCATAGGTCTATACGTACATAACATCATCAAGCCTCTGAGAGCATCCCATCATATCATCTTGGCCACTGTGAAAAAATCAGCAACGTATACCAGTTGATCAGGTGGTGATGCATATATAACGCCATAACCATTTCCCTTTCCCATATCCATATATATATACATATATATACGTGTATATAACACCATCTAGTCATGGGTCAATGTGCATGTATAAATGCATGAAATGCATATAGAAATACGTTAATATAATCTTTTGGTACGTCATAAGACCATTATGCCTCTGATTAATATCATGAAATAGACTTTACCAACTTACATATTTTTGAAACCCGTGAACAAATCATAAAATAATATGACACATGAGAATTCAAGAACATAAGCATCGGTAGTATTTCTATGATATAGTCGTTTATGAAATTTGTTCATTTGCTCGTTTCATTCGTGTCGTATAGATCATGCCAAAAATAAAGAATGGATAGCCTTAACATACCTGGAGTAGGAAAAACTCCATATGATATTCTGTCCATATGGATATATGAGTCAAATAGGATGTCATTAACAAAATAAGACGTAACCCTTTATCACATCCCAGGGGCCAAGTAACCAAGATAATTAAAGCATGCCTATATGAAAAATTTTCAAAGCGAGGACTTTGTTACTTCAACAATTCACCTAGTAATTTCTTTTGAAAGAACAATTTACCAACCAATACATAATAACAGAGACGCTTGCTGGTCCCTTCACTCCAACATTAACGTCAAAATTGATTTCCTTAAACCATTCCTCTTCTCCTCATTTTGTTATATCGCCTCCTCTATCTTCTCCATTACAGACATTAAAAGTCAAACAAAACCCTAAGAACTGTGACTGGAAATTTTATTAGGAGTGAGCAATATATAATAGGAGTGAGCAACGTGTTCCCTTAACATTCGTTCTACGTGTAAACTTTTTTTATATGATACTCACTACATATTGCCACCTTATCAAAATAGTTTAAGAGTCACCACTTGAAGAAAGGATGGCTGCCACGTGGGAGACTATCCAACCTTACCCAATTATATTAATTTTAATTAGTTAATTAGAAAATATCCTGTTACTTGATAATTAATTAATTACCCGCATAATTAAGAATTATTTCAAATTATTTATAATTCTACTTTATTTTTAACACACTTTATACATCTTACTATCATGGTTATGTGGTATCATATAAAATCAATACATACATTATTATTTAAAATATTTATGTAAAAATACATATATTTTCTCAAATTTTAATTTTTCTAATCTGATATAAAGAGTATAAATTTTCGTACGTTTAATTCTACAATAATAAGAAGATAACCTTCTTCTAAGTTGAGGAGACTCTAGATGGAAAAGATAACAAGTTTTTGGTAATCTACTTTAGTTCAGTATGTAAATTAATAAACTAACGCCAGTAGTAAATGAGATTAAAACAAATTACTAGCTTCAATTAAACGTACTAAGGCAACCTACATGCAGACTCAATTTATTTAAGCAAATACGGTTAAACATAATTAAGAAACTTTAGTTACTATATGTGGTTTCAATTTATAACTTTTATTTACTTATTACTTCCTTTTTAGTGTTTATGGATTGATATGAACTGAATTTCATCTAAATATAATCTAACATATCTTGTTTTAGCTAAAGTAGAGGCAGAAACTTTGTTGTAATATATCCCTAAGTTAAAATAATATAGAATTTCATGTAAGATATAATGAGATAGTACAGGTTGTTCTCTACTACGTAAAGTTTGGACTAAACATTATAGAGGTATGGTTTAATCAACTTTTTATTTACTTCTAGTTTCCCCGTGCAAGCTGATAATACGTGTAATAGGAACATTTTCGTAGAGCGCACATACATACACAAGAAAAGTTTCCGACAACTTGATTAGTGCTTCTAATTCCCTAGTGAAAGATTCTGTTGCTCACATATGGTTGTCGAATACACAGTACACCTCTATATATAAATTAATGAATATCATTTCAGCCAGGGTGAAATGTAATGATTTTGAAACCACGACAACATCACAAGATGGAGATCCGGAGTTTCATTCTAGCCATGATAGTTTCATTCTAGCCATGATAAAGTGTTATTAAAGTAAACCTTTTATAGATGATTATTTCTCCAATCAATGCTTTAAAAACCATGAAGTTAATTTTATTTTTATTTCATTTTTTTTACAAAAAATATTTCACTCAAAATACCATATCACATATATATATATATATATATATATATAACAGTATCAAGGTTGTTAAACTTACGGGGTATAATATTAAAAAACGGATTTGGAAGTTTTTGCCATCAATTTTGGATGAAGAAGGAAGAAGGAAGTAAGTCTTGGCGGTTCTAGGGTTGATAAGGCGGAAGAACTGGTGGCAGAAGTGAAGAAGTTAGAAAGAGATGAGGAGTTGCAAGTAAAGGCAAAAGTCCTTAATGAGGAAGATAACCGAATATATATAGAGAAAGTCGGTAGCTGTTCATTGATACTAGTGGCTGACCGACACTGACATGCGTTTAATGTTTTGGGGAAGCAAATCGATGGGACGCTTCGATCACTTCAAACAATTATGTCATGGGCATGATGTCATCATCGGGGACTTCCTAAATTCGAAGATTCAAATCGTTTCTTGTTATTTCATTCTAAGAAACATGGGGACTATCTGTATACAGTCGAAATCAGGGGAGCCTGATTTCGGAGTCCAAGTTAGTACCCTGAGCCCGAGTTCGAATGAATCGAAGTCGGAGTCAAGTCTAGCTAAAAAATGCAGACTTCGGGGATCATGTAACGACCCAACCGGTCGTTTTGAGCTCTAGCGCGTCGTTTGGCGGTTAAGGACATGAGCAACTTCGTTTCAGGTATTATGACTTGTAGGCGTGGTCGGAGCTGAATTTCAGGAAGTTCGGAGTCGAATTGGAAAGAAACTTCTCATTTCGGAAGCCTTAAGTTGGAATAATTGACTAATATTTGAATTTTGAGTAAACGACCTCATAATAAGTATTTTGAAGATTACAGCATGTTCGTATGATGATTTCGAACATGGGCGTATGTTCGGATCGAGTTTTGGATGACCCGGGAGTATTTCGGTGCATATTACATAAGTTAGAATTTTAGAAGAAATTTTACTGTTATTGATATCCGTTTGGGATTTCGAGTCTGGGAATAGCTCTGTATGGTGATTTCGATGTTAGGAGCGCGATCAGAAGTGAATTCGGAGGTCCGTAGGTTATTTTGGACTTATTTGGCTAAAGTTAGAAATTTGAAGTTTTTAAGAAGTCCGACCGGAAATGGAAATTTTGATATCGGGGTCGGATTCTGATTCCGGAAGTTGTGATAGGTTCGTAATGTTGAATATGACTTGTGTGCAAACTTTGGGGCCAATCGGACGTGATTTGATAGGTTTATGCATCGAATGTAGAAGTTTGAAATTTCAAAGTTCATAAAGTTTGAATTGGAGTGCGATTCATGGTTTCGGCATTGTTTGATGTGATTTGAGGCCTCAAGCAGGTCTGTGGGATGTTATGGGACTGAGTCGTGTGATTATACGGGGTCCCGGAGGGCCTCGGGTGTGTTTCAGGGTGGTTCCGGATCTTTTCCCCGCGGTTTGCTGCTGCTGATTTCTGGTGCAGTTGGTGTGCATCGCGATCGCGGTCGTTGGTATGCGATTGTGAAGAGGAAAATTTGGGAGCTGGGCCAAGGTCTGTTTGGCTTATGTGAGCGCAAAGGACGTAGTGCGATTGCAAAGAGGAAATTTTGAGGCTGCTGAGAAATCTTATCACGATCACGACATGGCAGACGCGAACGCGGGGCTGTGAAATCAGAAGCCTATGCGAACGCATGTAGGCTTATGCGAACGCGTAGAAGGGAATATGGAGGCATTGAATTTTAGCCGTCGCGATCGCGAAGGCGTTCCTGCGATCGCATAGTAGGGTCAGTGCTGCAGAATGTTTTAAAAGCGGGATTTTGTCACTTCTCTTCATTTTTTTCTATGTTGGGCGATTTTTGGGAGAGCTTCAAATGGGGATTTTCGCCATCTATGTCAAGATAAGTTGTTTCTACTCATTTTAAGTTAAATACCAGATTTGTATATAGATTTGGTCATGGAAATAAGTAGAAAATTTGGGGTTTTAGTGGAAGGACCAAGAATTTGTATTTTTTTATTTTTACCATGAATTAGGGCATGGAATTTAGAGTAAATTATATATTTGAGTTAGTGAGGCTATGGGTAAAGTTTATCTTTGAAGAATTTCGGAATCCAAGCACGTGGGACAGAGGGCAATATTGTCAAATTTCCGAGCGGAGTTAGGAATTTATATAAATTGAATTTTTATAAGTATTAGAGTGTATTTTTATTGGTTTGCCCGTTATTTGGATAGTTTTGGGGCGTTGTGCATCAATTTGAGTCGTCGGAAGGGCTTGGAGCCCAGTTATGAATCTTCGGAGCGAGGTAAGTCTCCTTTCTAACCTTGTAAGAGGGAATTGTCCCCATAGGTTAAATCATTAAATACGTGCTACTATTTGTGGGGGCTACGTACGCACGAGATGACAGGAGTCCGTGCGTAGCTACTATTATGATTATGTCTGGGTAGTCTAGGACCCAAAAGCATGATTTATTTGCCATATTGTAACTTTATTGATGAATTTGGAAATGATTAACCTTATCGAACTTGGTAAATGAATTTCTGGAAAAAGATTTAAATACTATCTTCGCGTCCATTAAAAGATAATTTTATCACTTCCTTGGGTGATTGTTTTCCTGATAAAAAGAGAATTTATTGTGTGAATGTTTGTATGTATGAGTACCTGAGTCGCATTTATGATTCGCGAGCAGGGTAACTCTATTATTTATATATGACTGCATCGCATGATCGATTCGCGAGCGGGGTAATAGATGTATCTATGGTTCGAGCCGTTCGACTCTTCGGCAGTGCACAATTTACACCTCTCGTTGCTTCGAGCCGTTCGATCCTCGGCATTTCTTGCGCGTGATAATTTCTGAGTAATTTCTGAATTTTTAACTGTTTACTGGCCTTGAATTATAAGTTGTCAACTGAAATGATGAATATTTAAAGTTTGTAAATGTGGAAGTTCTTCTTTACTTTCACTATTTGTTAATTACCTATGATATCCATGCTTAGTGTCACCCTTGATTTTATTAGAATTGACATCTAGCAAGTGTCAAATTCGACCTTTCATCACTAACTCTTCGAGGTTAGGCGGGATACTTACTGGGTATACATTGTTTTCATACTCATACTACACTTGATGTGCATATTATTGCACATGTACATGTATATCTAGTGGCCCCGCTTGACGCAGTAATGTGGCTGACCTGGAGACTTAAGAGAGCTTCTCCCCTCGAGACGACCCGCAGTCAAAAGAGTCTTCCTCGGATGTATTTTACTTTCTTTACTCTCCCATTTGTATTCTAGACGGTTATTGTATTTCATTTGGTTTTTCTCAGAAACTGCTCATGCACTTGTGACACCGGGTTCTAGGATGACTTTGGGATGTATTTGTCGATTGAATTATTTAAATCATCATTGTTTACTCGGTAACTTTATTTGATCTTTATATAATAAAATAAAAAGTAATGATTTGTAAAATACTAAAATAGAAATTTAATTAACCATTGAGTGTTGGCTTGCCTGACGGTGGTGTCCGGTGTCATCACCACCTTGACGGATTTTGGGTCGTGACAGATCAAATCGAGGGCTGAACATGATCCACCTCGAAATGGTGCCGTTATAAATCTATACCAAAATGAGCGGGAATTTCTCTATGGCACGAAGTCAAGGCGTAAATTTTGGAGCAGATTTGTACGATTTAGTACAAGTCCATATTAGGCGGTTACACAGCTGTCCCCAATAGGATTCTTTACTATAAATAGTAATGTACCTTATTTAGGGTTTCCTCTCCTATATCAAGAGGACCTCAATCATTTGTAAAGGGATTCAATCATTGGCAAAGAATACACTATCTTATTTTCTCGTTCATTGTTCTTCAGAATTATTCTCTAGCTTTATTGCTCTTACTTTACTGTTCTTGCTTTATTGTCCCTAACTCACCTCGAGGTCATCGAGCTCGAGGTCCATATTGCACAAAGTAACACTGGTTTGGTTCTTCGATTCTTCTCCTTTATACTTTATATTACCTGCTTACTAATTGGTATTTGACTAGATTACATATCTTTAAAACCACAAATCGAATTTAATTGTTACTTGTATTTTCGAGGTAAACAAACACCACAACATCAAATAAGGAACCACATAAGCTTTCAAGTGAAATTACTATAGCTTTATCTTGGGCCATTATTAGCATTAACACCTCGTTATTCACAATACCACCGTACTATTATATGGAGTCCGATCACGACCCGATCGGCTCGGTCATCTCCTTTGGAGACATTTCTCCAGAATATCAATTCCTGTTTCAATTTCGGTTCAATTCCCAACACAATAACACCATGTGTTTGGCATGACGTTCGATCACGGCCCGATCGGCTAGGCCGTCTCACTCAAGACATTTCCATTTTTCATCAATCATATCATTCCTTATTTCACACACATATTTCAATTCCTTCATAGCTAGTGGCCACAATTGTTAAATTGTTACTTGGCACTTGGCCTTCATAATTCGAGTTCTTTCCACATATTTTACATTATTATCAATTTTGTCAACAAGCCTTTCAATTCAAGGTATTAAGTAGACATAGGAGAAATTATGAATCGTGGGCATACAGAGGCTTTCACATACATTGAAAATTTAATACATATTCCACATCTTCAATACATTACCAAGTAAAGAAATAGCATAATGGGGAGCATTTAAATACATTTTGCACATAATATCTTACAACACAAGCATGTTTGGAATGCCAGATCCTACATCAATCAAGGTTGAAACTTACACCAATTGTAGGGGCACCATAGGGATTCGCTTTCTAAGAAGAGGGGGTTTTATCCATAAATACCTCAATAAAGTTTTCCTTACGTTCGAACAAAACTTCCGGGACCCTTAGCACCTTCAATCTATTTTAGGATTATCACAAATTGATTGAAGATGAAGGATGATCGATGCTTTAGCCCATTTGTCACGCCCCAAACCTAGGAAGGGGTGACTGGCACCCGGTGTTGCACTGGCCCGAGCGAACCACTCTCCAATATTTTTTTTCTTTATAACTGTCATGGGCCAACATGGCCACAACTCATAATGTACAAGGGTAAGCGGGCGAACACTGTATCAATAAACTATCATTCTTAAAACATGAATACATATGGGTCGTCAAGGCCTCTGACATACTGCACAAAATGAACCTCTGTCTACAAAGCCTTTATGATTATTTGACATCAAATGGGACAGGGTATCGAACTACCCATAAGCCTGTAAAAATCTTCTAACACGATGGCTCATAGACTCTGCGGCACTCCAAATGATGTGGAGTCTTACCGAACGCTGAATGCAAACCTCGTCTACCATGAAGGCTCGACAATCTGATTGTCTATACCTGCAGGAATGAATGCAGCTTCCCTAATAAAAAGATGCCAGTACGAATAATGTACTGAATATGTAAGGTGGAACTGAAACATAACAGTAAGTCAACATTAAATAATACATATAACAGTCAACCTAAATCTCCGAAGTGCCACCGTATACGCACACTTATTATACTCATATATATACAACTCTTCTCTTTGAGATTACTATCCATATGTTATGATGCATCACTGCCCACCTGATCAGCGGTAATTGCCCGACCGGTTGTAGCGTGGTGGTAAATGTATGACTGCCCGACCGGCCGTAGATCGATGGTAAATATGTAACTGCCCAACTGGCCATAGCTCCGTGGTAAATACATAACTTCCCGACCGTCAGTAGCTCAGTGGTAAGTAAATATGCATGACTTCCCAACCGGTGGTAAATAATAATACATAACTGCCCAACCGGTGGTAATTGCCCGACCGGCCGTAGCACGGTGGTAAATGCATGAAGATGCATGTACATGTATCACTATATTATAAACATTAATATCTATTTCTTATACTTCATTAGGGACTTAGGGGCATACTTAGACATGCTTGAGTATTACTTTACAGGAATGAATAACATAGATATCCTTAACTACTAAGAGCAGAAACATATATGAAATAGCATTACGTTTACGTATCATTACTTGGATCATGCCAAAAGAAGAAAGGATTAGCCTTAACATACCCGTAAGCTTCAGAACTCGTATCAAAAACCTCACCTTGTATAACATCTACACTTCTTCCCAATTACTTCACCTTCTCTTGAACAACATCTAAGCTTTTTCTCAAACAATCGCGCAATTTTTCCAGCAGAAACTCAAGAAACGATCTAACAGTCTCAAAGGTTATCCTCCAAGTCAAATCAAGAATAAACCTCTTATTCTTTGGTACTGCCATAGTATAAGATACTTTATTTGTCCACCCACTGTACATGTTCTGTTCTTCATCCATAAATTGTTTGGCTTTGAAATTAAGTAGCAAAGAAGAAGAATACATTTTTGAAGTGGTACCATCCATATCCCTATATATGGTATAAATATGTAATAGAGTATAGCATCTCTGTGACCGATACGATACATTAAACAACTCTCAACATAGAAAAGAGCTTGATCATTAAGATCAGCTAATATTATACCACTACGTGCATGCAATGCTTTCAGAAATCAACTTCATTAAAGATGGTAATTTACCATGTAGTAATAAGGCCAATTGACATTTAGAACCTTTAAGCAATGGCCCGTGCTAGGTATGTAGCTTTTTTTTCAAGATTTTCCTGGAAGTATTCTCATAAAAAAATCACTAGCTAAACTCAAGAACGAGGTGCAGAAATAAGCTCTTCATATGAATCATTCAGTTTACAAGAGAAGCAATGATTTGAAAAAATAGACCATATCGTTAGATCAATATATATATACAGGAACCATTGTTCCAATGGCACCACTACATATTGCCACTAACATGTCTTTCATTTCGTCTTCATGCCACCTAATCAAAATGACTAAGAGTCATTTGCTCAAGATGTGGCTTGCTTCCACGTGGGGGTGGAGATTTTAAATCATTATCCACTAATTTATTAATTAATTAGGTAATATTCCGCTACCCGATAATTAATCAATTACCCAGATAATTAAGTATTATCTTAAAATACTACTCACTTTTAACACACTTTATACAACTTACTATCATGGTCATGTGATACCATATAAAATAAATACATACATTATTATTTTATTAAAACATCCATGTAAAAATAAATATATTTTCTCAACTTATACTTTTCCTAACCTCATATAAAGATTACAAATTTTCGTACACTTAATTCTTAAAATGGTAAAAACATAACCTTCTTTTGTGAGAAAATAACTTCTATTTTTATTTTTTATTTTTTTTTACGATAAAGAAAATCTTATTTATAAACATTCTCATATTATGTGTATAATTTATCATATCTGAAAATAGTAATAATGGAAACTATCTAAAATTATACTTATAAAACTTTTACCAAAATACTTTACTTAAAAGAAAATACCGGACTAACATAATAATGTCTTAAACCCTCTATAACCTCCTAATAGACATAATCCCTTCGAACTCATGTGAATTTACTACGGCACATTTTAATGCTAATGTACGGTATGTAACACCATTCACCATCCTTCACCATTTTCAACTCACATTGATCCTAGGCTCCCTCACCACCCATGCATGCAAAATAATTAACCCCAAGCCCATGAACTATCTTGCTAGGTACCCATTTTAGAAGAAATTTTGAAATGTTCAGTTGCACTTAGATCCTTACCTTTGATATGGGGACTTTCTTGAAAATCTTCAAGTAATTATCAAGAATGGAAGGATAGTAGTTTGATGCTTGGTCTCTCTCTCTCTATGAACCATCTCCCTCCCTCTAGAAATGTAAGAAAATAGCTCAATATGGCCTAATCTGGTGTTTTCACGAGATGTGGTCGGGTTTTAAAGATAAAAAAAATAGGAGCCCCGACACAGATCTGTGGTCGCATAATGGTTATGCGGCCCGCAAAGTGACCGAAAAATAGCCCTTATGGCTTGAATTTTCTGCCAAGGTATGCGATCAGTATGCGGTCTGCATACCTGTTATGTGGTCGCATAATGCACCGCAGAACTTCCCTTCTCAAATGAACAAGACGATTATGCGACAAATATGCGGTCCGCAAAGCCATTATGCGATCGCATAATGGGTCGCATAACTGACCTCAAAATTGGCCAAATTTTCTGTCTCACTCTCGGGTCAATATGCGATCTGCAGAGTGATTATGCGGCCAAATAAATGCATTTTTCTGCAAACATTCTCTTTTAGTTCCGTAGCGTACTGTTTAATCCAAGAATTTCTACTGGTATGACACATAAATCTAACTTGGGACCACGAAATTCTCGGTTTTTAGTTAAAAATTTTACGGGACTGTAACGACCTGGCCGGTCGTTCCGAGATTTTAACCCCGTTTCCCCCATTTCTGCTTCATTTTAAGTGGTTCAGCTTCATTTATGTGTGTTGGGTCCGTTGGTTCGGGTTCAGAGTGGTCATGGTGAGAATTGAGGTATTTAGTCTCTCAAGATAGCCTAATAGTTGAGAAAGTCAACTGAAGTTGACTTATTGGTGAACGACCTCGGAATGCGGATTTTATGGCTCGGATGGTTTTGTTAGGTGATTTGGGACTTAGGAGTGTGTTCGGAATGAATATATGATGTCCGGTGTAGAATTAGGCTTGGATTGGCGAAAATTAGTTTTTGGCGATTTTCGGTCGGCAGTGGAAAATAGGCCACCGGGGACGGCGAAGTCAATTTTCAGGTCAATCGGAGGTGTTTTGGTGAGTTTCGGCGTAGTTGGAGAAATTTGGAAGTTTCAAATTTCATAGGCTTCAATTTGATCTAATTTTGGCGTTTTCATGTTGTTTTTGGTGTTTTGAAGGCTCGACTAAGTTTGAATGATGTTACAGGGTGTGTTGGTAGGATTGGTTGAGGTCTCGGGGGCCTCGGGTGTATTTCAGATGCTCAAATGGGCACTTTTTGGCCTTGAGAAGTCTGCTGTTTTCTGGTGTTTTAGCAGCAGTGAATCCTTCAATGCGATCGCGTGGACTCGTCCGCGATCATGTAGAGGAAAGAGTGGGGCAGGCATTTTGTTCTATGCAATCGTGTGTTTAGGATTGCGATTGCGTAGGTTGGTCAGGTAAGGCAGTGCGATCGCGTGGATGTTGGTGCAATCGCGTAGAGGATTCTGAGGCGCGTGTGTGGGGTGGAAAGTTGTTCTATGCGATCGCGTGTATTAGTTTGCGATCGCATTTAGTTGGTTGGTCTGTGCATCGCGATCGCGTGTCTAGAGTCACGATCGCAGTGAGGAAATTAAATGGCTGGGCAGAATGCTTTAAAGGCCATTTGTGAAAGAATAGTTCATTCTCCTCCAATATTGAACGAGTTGGGAGCTCCTTTGAGAGACTTTGAAGAGGAAATTGAAGGGAATCACTTAGAGGTAAGGTTTTAAACTTCATAACTCGTTTATATGTCATTTTCTAAGTAATTAAACGATAAAATTGTTGGAATTAAACCCAAAGTTGGGGAAGAAGGGTGCATGGAAATTGGAATTGTCTTTTGAGGATTTGAGTGGGAAATTGTGGTACGATTTTAGTGTTCTTGGTATGTATAGAATCGTGGGAGGACGAGGATTCTAGTGATGCAAATTTTATCGTATTCCGAGACGTGGGCCCGAGGTTCGGATTTGGCCGAATTTTCGAGATTCTTGTATAATTTGATAGTTTTCTATTAGGTTGAGTTCCTTTGGTATATATTGATGATGTTAAAATGGTTTTGGCTAGATTCAGAGCAATCTGGAGCCAAGTTGAGGGTCAAGAGCATAGATGGCTAGTGTTGTGTCCCGGTAGAGGTAAGTAATGGTTATAAATCTTGTCCTGAGGGTATGCAACCTCAGATTACATATTTCGCACTGATTTTAGAATGGCGCACATATCGGATGACAAGTATGTGGCGCGCACTGATTTTTGGATTTGATTAGGTCCTCTCTGCAGAAACTAATGAGTTGCATATTTTACTCAAAACCTAATGTTAAATTATGTTCTCAAGATTGTTGAAATATTTGGGATATAAGCCATGTTTGGGGCCTCGTGCTGATCTATTTAGACCCCTTGGGGGATTTTTACTGCTGTTTCCTCACTATTTATTGATGATTCACTGAGCCACATTGTGCTTACTGTTTTCGAAACTCAGCCTGATTTACACTACTTCGAGATTTAAAAATGATGTTTTTGGTCGAGTACCTTGTGTTACTGATTCGCCCAAGGGGCTTTTTGAGTGGTTCTGCGGAGTGAGTCTGAGGGCCTGATTGTGAGGATATGATACACCACGAGGTGGCTTTATATTAGCGCTTGGGCTGAAGGAGCCCCTCCAAAGTCTGCACACACTCCCAGTGAGCGCACTGAGTGCCGAGTGCAGAGTGACGAGTGATTGGGAGGCATGAGTGACTGTGAGGTGCTGAGTGACTGATTACGAGTGATGGTGAGGTATTCCCAAGGGGATGATTATGAGTGATTGTGAGGCATGCCCGAGGCTCAAATTATGGATATGCAAGCATGATAACTTATATGTTGTTCTATATCTCCATGAATCTAGGAACTTTTGCTTGCATTGTATTATTTGGTCTACGTACCGGAACTGATAACATTCGAGATTATGCAGGATTATACACAAAAGGGCTGATTATGATACATGTTTTGCCCGAAGGGCCTCTATATGATTCATTTCATTTTCATACTAAATCTTTCGGTTTGAAGTTTTTGAAAATATACATTCTTCAAAGGATTTTTGTGAAGTTGGTTTTAAGGCATGTTGATTTCATATATCTATGTTATACTGTTGGAAAGAAAGGTTGTGCTTCTTGTGATTTGATGACATTTATTTTATGTGTTTGTTGCTGCTCAGACCTGATTTATTTTTATTACTACTGAGTTGGTGTACTCACATTACTCCCTGCACCTTGTGTGCAGATCCAGGTGTTAGGGCAGGGTGAGCTGTCTATCTGTTCCAGAGATTCCCGGAGGTTTGCGAGGTAGCTGCATGTGTCCGCGGTCCTTCTCCCTGTCCTACTTACTACTATAGAATTTATTTTTGTTGAGTTGTATATTTTATGTAGATGCTCATGACCGGTGACTCCGGGTTCTCGGGGGTTGTATTTAATATTCAGTACATCTTTAATTGTTCTATAAATGTTTAAAGGGAACTTTTATGGGTAATCGGTATAGTAAAGATGTAAATGGAAGCTTATTATGATTCGAGTTTGGTTTTTGGATGGCCTAGTTCCACGATAGGCGCTATCACCACTGGCCTAGATTTGGGATCGTGACAGTTTGATGTCAGAGCACTAGGTTGCATAGGACTCATCGGTCATGAGCAGGTTTAGTAGAGTCTTGCAGATCGGTACGGAGACGTCTGTACTTATCTTCGAGAGGCTTCGGAACCCTTAGGAAAATCTCACATTCTTAAATTCTTGTCGTACGAATCCATTGTATCCAGCTAAGAGCGTAACTATTGAATTCCTTCCATGTATTCGAACGCACACGAGGGAGCTTGGTATCAGCTGTGCATCGACTGCTTGTGGATTCCATGGATGAGATGTCATTTTAGCATATTGGTAATGGGCCAGTCTGGAGGACTTGAGGCCGGATTCATTCTGTGGCTTGATTACTGAGATTTTCATTGTGTGGGTACATGTAATTAGGGACTTGTATGACCGTTTGTGTTCTTATCGATGAGAACTGGAAACTAGATGCCTATGTGGTCAGTGTGATTAGATGGTTAGATATGTTCAAGCTGTGAATTGTGTCACAAGGGTTGGCTAGAAATGTGGCAAGATTTATTGAGTGTTTGATTTCTGTCTTGATTAGGTATATGGCCTTGAGTTGTGAGTATGTTGGAAGACCTCTCATGTTGGGTAGTTGTGGAGTGAAGCGGATTTTTCTGTTGGGTTATGAGTTCCTGGTGATGTCTTTTGAGCTGATCATTTTCCCCAGTAACGTTCATGTATTTGATTTACAGTGTATTCCAGCCGTATTAGCACTCCTTGTTATTTTATTCATTGATGGAGTCCTGGCATATTCGCATAGCCAGGAGTAGCATACTCAGTATCTAAGGATGGCATTATAAAGATTCAGGGAGGAAAGGCTCTATGCCAATTCTCCGAGTTTGAATTTTGACTCAGTTCAGTAGCATTCTTGGGACACGTGGTGTCCAGTAAGGGTATCCATGTGGTCAGACATGTGTGGGTAGAGCTTCCAGAAGCTTGAGATTTCTACGACCACCACTCTAGTGTTAGTTCTGCCATCAGCTTCAGGTTCTTACCGCGTATTGTGATGCCTCGAGGGTAGGCGTTGGTTGTGTTCAGATGAAGGAAGGTGTAGTGATTGCGTGATAGAATGGTCTTCAGAAGTGTATGGAGAGATAACAGTTGAGGCTAAGCGGGCAGGGGTATCTTCTGCAGGTTGTCCTAGGGTGTGTAGTCCCTATATAGTTCTGTAATAAGTTCTCTTCTACCAATAAATGATATATGTTGTAATTGGAGTTTAGATCGCTTGTGGAAGTTGGCATGACTATTGCAATGGTGAATGCGAGGTTTGCAGATGACTTTGAGATGGTAGACGGGTGGTGTTATTATGGTCTTTGTGAGTTATTGTTTGTCTCGATCGTTGGCTTTGAGCCAAGTGGGGGAGTCTGTTAATGCTAAGTTGATTGCATGATTATGTGTGGTATTGGTTTCAGTTCGAGGTATATTGGCAAATCAATTATGACCTGCAGGTGTGGGGTCTAGGAATGTCACGAGTAATGGAAATTTCTTCGATATAGGTTGCAATGTACTTTGTTGGGTAATTGGGTTCTATTGAATAATTTAGTGGAAGTTGTAAAAGGTGTAGTGTGTGCAGTGTATGAATTTGCTTGTGGCATCAAGTGAGTGAATTACTTTCCTAGTATGTTAGTGTGCGAACGGGTCAGGTCGATTCTGTCTAATTGGTCGGTGTGATTGAGATTTACGTTAGAGGGTGTCAAGACTTGTGGTACTTCTACATCATCACGGATTCTACATATCAGTATCAGGAAGGTGAAGGTAAATGGCTTTAGATTCGCAGGAAGTCTCTGCAGGTTAAGTATTTTGAATGTGGTACTTTTGGGGATATTTGAGATAGTATTCAGCGGGTTTTGAGCCTTAGACGGTATGGTTTTATGCTTGGGTCATGTGTGGTGAGTCTGGGTTGAAAATTGTTGTATTACGGTAGGGAAAAGTATCAATTTGAAGGTAAGTCAGAAGGAACTTGGGTAAATAGGGCAACTTGGTAGTAGGTCAAATCAGCATGGTAAGGGATATAATTAGTTCCTTGGGTGTTAATGAGGAGATAAGTTTTTTTTGGGTGTCTCTTAGCAATGCTCTTGGATTTTTGGTGGCCTGCGTAGTTTGGTTGAGTTAGAAAAATTCAGTCCTGATGTTTTGGTGTTGCGTAAACGGGATTTCAGATAGTTCCTGATGGTTTCTACCGCGGTTCAGGGGGCATATTTTCTTTTGACGAGTAGTGAACTTGGTAGTAGGTCGGATCAGCATGGTAAGGGATACAATTAGTTCCTTGGGTGTTCATGAGGAGATGAGTTTTTTTTGGGTGTTTCTTAGCAATGCTCTTGGATTTTTGGTGGCCTGCGTAGTTTGGTTGAGTTAGAAAAATTCAGTCCTGATGTTTTGGTGTTGCGCAAATGGGATTTCAGATAGTTCCTGATAGTTTCTACTGCGGTTTAGGGGGATTATTTTCTTTTGACGAGTAGTGGACTTGCTTCTAAATGGGATCAAATGGAAGTTCTTGGCTAGTTGGGTATGTAGTTTCTTGTGGCTCATAAAGGGCCGTGGAGTTACCGTATTTTTCCTAGGTTGACATGGCGTATGCGTTATGTTGGGTAGAGTTGAGATTTGCGTATGTGAGGTCACGGTTCGGTTCTGGAAGGAAGGTCATAAATTCTTAGGCAACATGGGTAGTTTCAGATGACTCGGTAGATGATATCACTAATTGGTGCGACTTGATGAGGGTATGCATTTAAGAAAGAGCAATGTGTTTGAGTTAAGGGTACTTAATTGGTATCGTGGCGCCCTATTGTTGGATTGACTATTGATATTTAGGTTTTCTTGGTAAACGGAAAAATTATAGGGGTATCCCTCGTGGAATGAGTGAGTATTTGGGATGTGTTATGTATTCGAGAGGTGGAGTTGTGATCAGATATGGTAATCCATACGTTTCATGGACTTCGAGACTTAGAGTTCTCATAACAGGATATTTTGTGGTAGTGAACTGTGAAGATGCGAGCAGAGCTAGTCGTATGTTAGTATGTACCATGATTCCGTCATTATGAACTTTTCGGTAAGGCATCTATTTATTGTGGGTGATCTGAGTTAATTTAGGGTCACTGGTAGGCTGATATGGGCGTGTGTTCTACACCGGGCCGGAATTGTTAGCTCTGAATTTCTATTATTGAGGAAGGTACCCTTCGATTGTGATTGAGTTTATTCATGTTCTTGAGTGATCTATGAGTTACCCTTCGGTGTTGAGAAGAGTGGTGATTATTGGTTATATGCACATATGGTGCGGTTCTAATTAGGCTTTATATCTAGATTTGAGTAAGGTAAGTAATTGGGTGTTGCGGGATTGAGACGTGTTGGTTATATACCTTCTGTTTCGGGTGGCATGGTCTCGTTCGGTTTCCCCCATGATTATGGAAATGCACTTTGAGTACTTGATGTCGAACTTTGAATGGTTATTCATTTTGGGCAAGGTGTCTTGAAGTATTTCAAGACTAGAGTTGGATGAGATCGCGCAGTGTAGCGGAGTTATGTAGGGGTATGACCTTTGGTATTGGATACATGTGTTTTTTATTTTTGTGGTGTGTGCCAGGCTGTTAGTATGATATGGTGATGGTAGTTGTTAATGGCAGGATAGTCCTCTCGTGTGGATCTTTTCTACAGTTTGATTGCATTGGGATGTTGCTGTTAAGTGCACAAGTTGCACAGGTTTTGGATTTGAATTGTATCGATGTGTCATGTTATCAGGGTGGTCGTGATAGATGAGAAGAGGTCATTGGACCTAGAGTGAATAATTTCAGAATTTTCTACGGTATAGTTGGAAGGGTAAATATCGGGAGTCGACTTAGAAATCTGCTATAATTCCTGTTTGGGAAAGGGGAGTTTCATGTCTGACTGATCGGACGAATGGTTGTTAGTTCTATGTGCTTCTTTCATCATCAGCAGTATATGGAAGTGTTAGTGCGAGGCGTTTCTTGATAAGAGGTTATGTGTCGGTATTGGGTTGTTTTGAGCAGTTATTGAGGTTAAGAGTTATCGCTATGAGTGTTTGATCACGCGGTGTATTATGTGATTTCATCTTGGGTGCGTATATGGCTTGATTCAGCATGTTCATATTTGTTCAGTCGATAGTTATGGAAATTTTGATCTTGTATATTATTTCAGAAATGGGAATTTGGTTCTAAGGTTGATGGGAAAGGATTTGGATTTCGTAATTTCAACGGTATTGTGCTATTGGACCTATATAGGATAGGGTGACGTGGGATCACCCCCGGGTATGTGCATGGTAAGCTACATAACAGTTTGATAGTGTTGGGGAACAACTCTTGGCACGTTCGTCCAGGGGAGGATGTAACGACCCGGCCGGTTGTTCCGGGAGTTTAGCCCCGTTTCCCCTGTTTCTGCTTCATTTTAGGAGGTTCATCTTCAATTATGTGTGTTGGGTTGGTTGGTTCTAGTTCAGAGTGGTCATGGTGAGAATTGAGGCATTTAGTCTCTCAAGGTAGCCTAATAGTTAAGAAAGTCAATTGAGAGTTGACTTATTGGTGAACGACCTCGGAATGTAGATTTTATGGCTAAGATGGTTTTGTTAGGTGATTTGGGACTTAGGAGTGTGTTCGGGATGAAGTTGTGATGTCCGGTGTAGAATTAGGCTTGAATTGGCGAAAGTTAGTTTTTGGTGATTTCCGGTCGGCAGTGGAAAATAGGATATCACGGTCGGAATGGGATTCCGGAAATTGGAACAGGTCCGTAATATCATTGTGGGTATGTGTGCAAAATTTCAGGTCAATCGGAGGTGTTTTGGTTGGTTTCGGCGTAGTTGGCAAAATTTGGAAGTTTCAAAGTTCATAGGCTTCAATTTGATGTAATTTTGGTGTTTTCATGTATTTTTTGGTGTTTCGAAGGCTGTACTATGTTTGAATGATGTTATATGGTGTGTTGGTAGGATTGGTTGAGGTCCCGGAGACCTCGGGTGTATTTCAGATGCTCAAACAGGCACTTTTTGGCCTTGAGAAGTCTGTTGTTTTCTGGTGTTTTAGCAGCAGTGAATCTTTCAATGCGACCGCGTGGGCTCGTCCGCGATCGCGTAGAGTAAAATATTGGGGAAGGAATTTTGTTCTATGAGATCGCGTGGTTAGGATTGCGATCGCGTATGTTGGTCAGGTAAGGCAGTGCGATTGCGTGGATGTTGGTGCGATCGCGCAGAGGTATCTGAGGCACGTGTGTGGGGTGGAAAATTGTTCTATGCGATCGCGTGTATTAGTTTGCGATCGCATTTAGTTGGCTGGTATGTGCATCGCGATCGCGTTTCTAGAGTCGCGATCGCAGTGAGGAAATTAAATGGCTGGGCAGAATGTTTTCAAGGCCATTTGTGTGAGAATAGTTCATTTTCATCCATTATTGAACGAGTTGGGAGCTCTTTTGAGAGGGTTTGAAGAGGAAATTGAAGGGAATCCCTTGGAGGTAAGGTTTTAAACTTCATAACTCATTTATATGTCATTTTCTAAATAATTAAACTATAAAATTGTTGGAATTAAACCCAAATTTTTGGAAGAAGGGTGCATGGAAATTGGAATTTTCTTTTGAGGATTTGAGTGGGCAATGGGAGGACGAGGATTCTAGTGATGCAAATTTTATTGAATTTCGAGACGTGGGCCCGGGACTCGGGTTTGGCTGAATTTCGAGATTCTTGTATAATTTGATAGTTTTCAATTGGGTTGAGTTCCTTTGGTATATATTGATGATGTTAAATTGGTTTTGGCTAGATTCGGAGCAATTGGGAGCCAAGTTGAGGGGCAAGAGCATAGAGGACTAGTGTTGTGGCCTGGTAGAGGTAAGTAATGGTTATAAATCTTGTCATGAGGGTATGGAACCCAGGACTACATATTTTTCACTGATTTTAGAATGGCGCACATGTCGGATGACGAGTATGTGGCGCGCACTGATTTTTGGATTGGACTAGGTCCTCTCTGCGGCAAATAATGAGTTCCATATTTTACTCAAAACCTTATGTTAAATTATATTCTCAAGATTGTTGAAATATTTGGGCTATAAGTCGTGTTTGGGGCCTTGTGCCGATCTGTTTAGACCCCTTGGGGGCTTTTTACTACTGTTTTCCTCATAATTTATTGATGATTTTACTCAGCCACATTGTGCTTACTATTTTTGAAACTCATCCTGATTTACACTACTTCGAGATTTAAAAATGATGTTTTGGGTCGAGTACCCTATTTTACTGATTCGCCCGAGGGGCTTTTTGAGTGGTTCTGCTGAGTGAGGCCGAGGGCCTGATTGTGAGGATATGATATGCCATGAGGTGGCTTGATATTAGCGGTTGGACTGAAGGAGCCCCTCCGGAGTCTGCACACACCCTCAGTGAGTGCACCGAGTGCCGAGTGACGAGTGATCGGGAGGCATGAGTGGCTGTGAGGTGCTGAGTGACTGTGAGGTACTGAGTGACTGATTACGAGTGATGGTGAGGTGAACCGAGGGGCTGATTATGAGTGACTATGAGGCATGCCCCGGGGCTAATTATGATACATGTTTATCCCGAGTGGCTACTTATGATTTTACTACTTTCACTCTGAGCTTATGAAATATGTTTTGCCCGAGGGGCCTCTATATGATTCATTTCATCTTCATACTAAATCTTTCGGTTTGAAGTTGTTGAAAATATACATTATTCAAAGGATTTTTATGAAGTTGGTTTTCAGGCATGATGATTTCATATATCTATGTTATATTGTTGGAAAGAAAGGCTGTGCATCTTGTGATTTGATGACATTGATTTTATGTGTTTCTTGCTAGTCAGACCTGATTTATTTTCACTACTACTGAGTTGGTGTACTCACATTACTCCATGCACCTTGTGTGCAGATCCAGATGTTAGGGCAGGGTGAGCTGTCTATTTATTCCAGCGATTCTCGGAGGTTTGCGAGGTAGCTGCATGCGTCCGCAGTCCTGCTCCCTCTCTTGCTTACTATTATAGAAATTTTTTTCGTTGAGGTGTATATTTTATGTAGATGCTCATGAACAGTGACTCCGGGTTCTCGGGGGTTGTATTTAATATTCAGTATAGCTTTAACTGTTCTATAAATGTTTAAAGGAAACTTTTATGGGTAATCGGTATAGTAAAGATGTAAATGGAAGCTTATTACGATTCGAGTTTGGTTTCTGGCTGACCTAGTTCCATGATAGGCGCCATCACAACTGGACTAGATTTGGGGTCGTGACAGGGGCCTTACAGTAGGGATCCGCAGGTGCCGTGTTATATCTTGATTCATTTGCTAAGCTATTATTTTGTACTCAGTCATAACTTTTTGTAACCACCTGACCGGTCATTTCGTGAGATTAGCCCCATTTCCCCGTTTCTATTTTATCATATGTTTCTCAGCCTATTTAAATTGTGTTGGCTCGGTAGGTTCGGGTTCATAGTGGTCGTGGTGAGAACTGAGACATTTAGTCTCTTAAATTAGCTTAATAGTTGAAAAAGTCAATTGGGAGTTCACTTATTAGTAAATGACCTCAGAATGTAAATTTTATGGATCGGATAGCTTCGTTAGGTGATTTGGGACTTAGGATTGTGTTCGGAATTAAGTTTTGATGTCCAGTGTAAAATTAGGCTTGAATTGGCGAAAGTTAGTTTTTGGCGATTTACGGTCGGCAGGAGAAAATAGGCTATCTGAGTCGGAATGGAATTCCGACAGTTGGAGCAGGTTCGTAATGTCATTTTGGATATGTGTGCAAATTTTTAGGTCAAACGAATGTGTTTTGGTTGGTTTCGACATCATTGGCGAAATTTAGAAGTTTCAAAGTTCATAGGCTTGAATTTGATGTGATTTCGGTGTTTTGCGTTGTTTTTGGTGTTTCGAAGGCTCGAGTAAGTTTGAATGATGTTATGGGATGTGTTGGTATTTTTGGTTAGGGCCCCGAGGGGCTCGGGATTTATTTCGGATGGTTAACGGAGGTTTGGACTTAGGAATTTGCAGCAAACTTGTTGCTGGTGTCATTTTACTAGTGTGGCCGCACCTAAGGATGGGGAGCCGCAGGTGCGATGGCCACATGTGTGAAGGTCTTTGCGCAGGTGCAAAAAGAGGCTAGGCTGGAGGAAGTCGCAGGTGCAAGGCATGGGCTACACTTGCGAAGCCGCAGGTGCGGGATTGGACTTTTAGTGGAATTTCGCAGGTGTGGGTCCGCAGGTGCGATGAATGGGCCGCAGGTGCGGATTAACTGGGCCGGAAGTATAAATAGGTGCCTCCGCGAAATTTTGGAATTTCTTTCATTTTTGCATGTGGGTTGAGCCAACTTGGGAGCAATTTGAAGGAGGAATTCGAGAGTCTTCAGTGGAGGTAAGTTTCTCGGACTATAAACTCGTTTCTATGTTATTATATGACAGATTAGGCTTGGAATTTGTGGATTAAATGGCATAAATTGGGGGTTTAGGGCTTGGGAAATTGAGACTTGTAATTAAGGAATTTAGGAGTTGTTACTGGTCGGATTGTGATGCCTTTTATATGTGTAGACTCGGGAAGGGATAAGGATTCTTGTCACGCGATTTTTATCGAATTTCGAGATGTGGGCCCGGGGCTCGGGTTTGACCATTTTTGGGAATTATGCTTAAAATTGATAGCTTTCGATTGGGTTTTGTTCTTTTAGTGTATATTGATGATATTAATCTGGTTTTCATTAGATTCAGAGCATTTGGGAGCCAATTCGAGGAGCAAGAGCATCGCGGAGTAGCTTTTGGGCTGTTTTGAGGTAAGCAATGATTGTAACTCTAAACTTGAGGGTATGAAATCCAGGTATTTGCTACGGGTTCAGGGTCATATACCGTCTATTGTGATGCTTCGAGGGTTGGCCTCGGAGCGGTGCTGATGCAGGACGGTAGGGTGATTGCCTACGCATCCAGGAAGTTGAAGGTGCTTGAGAAGAACTATCCAGTTCATGATCTCGACTTGGAAACGATTTTTCACGCCCTGAAGATATGGTGTAATTATTTATACGGTGTTCCCTATGAGATTTTCACCCATCACTAGAGTTTGCAGCACATATTCAAGCAGAAGGACCTCAATTTGCACCAGCGGAGATGGTTGGAGTTTCTAAAGGACTATGACATCACTAAATTATACCACCCGGGGAAGGCCAATGTGGTGGTCGGCGCCTTGAGTCACCTGGCGGAGAGTTTGGGGAGTTTGGCATATCTTCCGGCAGTTGAGAGGCCCTTAGCCTTAGATATTCAGTCCTTAGCCAGCCAGTTCGTGAGGTTGAATCTTTCGGAGCCTAGACGGATTTGAGCTTGTGTGGTGGCTCGGTCTTCTCTTTATGACCGCATTCGAGAGCGCCAGTATGATGATCCCCACCTTCTGTTTCTTCAGGACAGGGTTCGGCGAGGTGATGCCAGGAATGTGACTATAGGAGATGACGGTGTGATGAGGATGCAGAGTCGGGTCTGTGTACCCAATGTGGATGGGCTTCGGGAGTTGATTCTTGAAGAGGCCCATAGCTCGCGATATTCCATTCACCCGGGTACCGCAAAGATGTACCAGGATCTGAGACAGCACTATAGGTGGAGAAGGATGGAAAAGGATATAGTGGAGTTTGTGGCCAAGTGTCTCAACTGTCAGTAAGTCAAGTATAAGAATCATAGATCGGGAGGGTTACTTCAGCAGATTGAGCTTCCAGAGTGGAAGTGGGAGCGGATCACCATGGACTTCGTGGTTGGACTTCCTCGGACTTTGAAGACGTTCGATGATATTTGGGTGATTGTGGATCGGCTGACTAAGTCAGCCCAGTTCATTCCTGTGTTGACTACATACTCCTCCGAGAGGTTGGCGAAGATTTATATCAAGGAGATTGTTCGCCTCCACAATATTCCAGTATCTATCATTTCAGACAGAGGTGCACAGTTCACTTCGCGGTTCTGGAGAGCCGTTCAGCAGGAGCTAGGCACCAGGGTAAAGTTGAGTACAGCCTTTCACCCTCAGATGGACGGGCAGTCCGAGCGCACGATTCAGATTCTTGAGGATATGCTACATGCATGTGTGATGGCGTCGTATGAGGCTTTGTATGGTAGACGGTGTCGGTTCCCAGTGGGATGGTTTGGGTCGGGCGAGGCCCGATTGTTGGGTACAGATTTGGTCCAGGACGCCCTGTACAAGGTGAAGGTGATTCAGGAGAGACTTCTGGCAGCTCAGTTGAAGCAGAAGAGTTATGCGGACCGGAAGGTTCGTGATTTGGCATTTATGGCTGGTGATCGGGTTTTGCTTCGGGTATCGCCTATGAAGGGCATCATGAGGTTTGGGAAGAAGGGTAAGATGAGTCCGAGATTTATTGTCCCTTTTGAGGTGTTGCGACGTGTTGGGGAGGTTTCTTATGAGCTAGCCCTGCCTCCCAACCTAGCAGGATTTCGCCCGGTATTCCACGTCTCCATGCTCCGGAAGTATCACAGTGACCCGACTCATGTTTTGGATTTCAGTTCAGTCCATTTGGACAAGGATTTGTCATATGTTGAGGAGCCAGTAGCTATATTGGATAGACATTTCAGGAAGCTCAGGTCAAAGGATATTGCGTCAGTAAAGGTTCAGTGAAGGGGTCATCCAGTCGAGGAGGCGACTTGGGAGACCGAGCAGGATTCGCAGTCAGTACCCTCATCTTTTCTCATCTTTAGGTATGTCTCTATACTCGTTCGATAACGAACGATTTTCTTAAGAGGGGATGAATGTAACGACCCAGTAGGTCGTTTTGAGAGTTAGTGCCCCGATCCCCTAATAACTGCTTTCCCCGTGTCTTTTTCTGCTTTTGGGACTTGTTGGAACATTGAGTGGTGAAATTTGGAGTGTTTTTGGACACATAGTCCTTCTATGTGAGTTTAAGCCTTAGAAATCGAACCATAGTTGTAACTGTGAGAAGATAGGTCCGGAATGGGATTCTGTCGACCATAGTTGGAACCATAGTTTGGTGATTTCAGAGTTAGGAGCGTGTCCGGAGTGTGCTTTCGAGGTTTGTAGATTTAGGCTTGAATTGGCAAAAGTTAAAATTTTGGCGATTTCGGTCGATAGGTGGAATTTTGATATCGAGCTCAGAATGGAATTTCGAGAGTGGCTATAGGTCTGTTATATCATTTGGGACCTGTGTGTAAAATTTGAAGTCATTCGGACTAGTTTTGATGTGTTTCGGCATCGGTTGTAGATTTTGGAAATTTTCATAAGTTCTTAGGATTTAATCCATGTATAATTGGTGCTTTTAGTGTTAGGTGATGTGTTTTGGAGGCTCGGCTAAGTTTGGATAAGGTATTAGGACTGGTTGGTAAGTTTGGTTGAGGTCCCGGGGGCCTCGGGGACGTTTCGGATGCTCATCGGGTGAATTTAGAACTTGGAAAAACAGTTGAACCATTGCTGGTTCTGGTGTCTCGCACCTGCGATGGACCTTCCGCTGGTGCGGACACGCTGGTGCGGGCGAGGGGATCGCAGGTGCGGACTTGGCTAAGTCACCCAGTCCTTGCAGGTGCGGTTGGTTTTCCGCAGATGCGGCCAATAGACCGCAAGTGCGGCCCTAGGACTTTTAGTGGGTTTTCGCACCTGCGATGGAATTTCCGCAGGTGCGGTCCAAGGGGCGCAGGTGCGGAAATCACTGGGAAGTTATATCAGATTCGAGGACTTGAATTTCATAACTTCAAAAATCAATTGGAGCTTGGGTGTGGGTGATTTGGAGTGAGTTTTGAGGATAAGCTTCATAGGTACCTATTCCTAACCCTATTCCCTTTGTATATCATTAATCTATGGTCATTTCTTCCATGCAATTAAGGGGTTTAGGTGAAAAATCATGCAAATGGTATAAAGTTTCCCTAATTAGAAAATCCGAGAATTTAATAGGATTTCGTCGTCGATTTTTTATTATTCTTGTTTGAGTGAGATCGTGAGTGAATGGGTATTTTAAATTTGTAACTTTTACTCGATTTCGAGACGTGGGCACGGGGGACTTTTTGGGCGATTCTCCTAAATTCGCGTATTAGCGTCGAACTTATTAGCTATTTTGATTCCTTAAAGTGATATTTACATTATGCAATCGAATTGAATAGATTTGGGTCATTCGGAGTCGGATACTCGTGGCAAGAGCGTGGTTTCGAGTTGAGTAGGGCAGTCGAGGTAAGTGGCTTGCCTAACTCTGTGTTGGGGACTTCCCCTAAGCTGTTTTAATACTGTTTATGTTGATTGGGCGCCGTGTGCATGAGGTGAAGAGTACGTACACGGGCCATTTTTGCAAAAACTCCATTTTTCCTACATGACTTAAATCATTTCACTCCTATTTCACTAATTCTTGTATCGACTATGTAGTTTAGATTAGGAAACAGCATGCTTACCTGTTTTACTTGAATTTTTTCCTAGTTATGACTATATGTACCATGCCTAGGTAGTTTATCCATATTTTGCCTGTGAATTTTCCTGAACTGTTTTAAATAAAAAATTTATCATGTATTTGTAGTGCCTTGCATATTTAAATTGGGACTACAGACGAGATTCCGGGAGCTTTCCCCCTGTACTGCATTGCATATTTAAATTGGGACTACAGACAAGATTTAGGGAGCTTTCCCCCCTGTACTGCATAGCATATTTAAATTGGGACTACGGACGAGATTCCGGGAGCTTTCCCCCTGTACTGCATTGCATATTTAAATTGGGACTATCGATGAGATTCCGGGAGCTTTCCCCCTGTACTACATTGCATACTTATTACTTTGATATATGTTGTGTTGAGCCGAGGGCTCCCTGTTATTATTTCTTTTTTTCTCATTGTTTCTACTGATTTGCCTCAGCTTGTTATACCTCTCTGTTCACATTATTTTTATACTGTTTTACTATCAAAATCCAATAGAACCCTAACCTGACCTCGTCACTACTCGACTGGGGTTAGGCTTGGTACTTACTGGGTACCAATTTGTGGTGTACTCATGCCCTTTCCTGCACATGTTTTTCGTGTGCAGATCTAGGTACCAGCGCTCAGTTTCGTGGCTAGGGGTCCGAACAGCAGCTTTAGGAGACCGAAAGGAAATTCTGCCGCGTCTGCAGAGTCCTTCGAGTCACCTTCCACTCCAGATTTAGATAGATTTCCTCTTCATGTAAATTCCCTCTCCTTGTATAGAGTTATTTCGAGACAGAGCTTGTGACTAAAGTGATGTTCCGGGTTTTGGGAAAAGTTGTATTTTGTATGCGCCAAGTGGCGAGGTTTTTCATTGTAGACTCGCTTATTTCGTCTTTATTTCTATTGCTTTTATTTAATATGTGTTTTTCCGCGATTAGGCTTACATATTTGTAGAGACTAGGTGCCGTCATGATGCCTTCGGAGGGGAAATCGGGTCATGAAAACCCAGTCGCATAACATCCCACGGACCTGCTCGAGGCCTCAAATCACATCAAACAATGCCGAAACCATGAATCGCACTCCAATTCAATCTTAATGAACTTTAAAATTTCCATCTTCTACATTCCATGCCGAAACCAGTAAAATCACGTCTGATTGACCTCAAATTCTGCATACAAGTCATATTCAACATGACAGACCTACTCCAACCTCCGGAATCAGAATCCGACTCCAATATCAAAAAGTCCATTTTCGGTCAAACTCCTCACAAACCCTTAAATTTCTAACTTTCGCCAAATGACCCCAAAATTACCTATGGACCTCCAATTCCACTTCCAAACACGCTCCCAATGCCAAAATACCATACGGGGCTATTCCCAAAATCAAAATCCCAAACGGACATCGATAACATTGAAATACACCTCAACACAACTTTATAAAATTCTTCCAAAATGCCAACTTCCTTGATAGGAGTCGAAACGCTCTCGAGTCATCCAAAACCCGATCCGGACATACGCCCAAGTCCAAAGTCATCATACGAATCTGTTGGAACCTTCAAATCCCGATTCCGAGGTCGTTTACTCAAAGATCCAACCTTAGTCGATTATTCCAACCTAAAGTTTCCAGAATGAGAATTCTCTTCATAAATCATTTCCAAAACTCCCAGAATTCAATTATGACCATGCGTACAAGTCATAATACCTGAAGTGAAGCTGCTCATGATCTCAAAATAACAAAGAACGCGCTAGAGCTCAAAACAGCCGGTCGGGTCGTTACAATCAGTATTCACATGTCCTTCATATGTTTTGAACCATGTTTCCCTTGAATACCATTTTGAGCAGTAATCAGATTTCTGAAATATCTCTAATTAGCAGCAATTGTGTGTGGACATGGCAATTCATCAAGTTGGAATTTCAAGCAGTCATGCGTTCTCTTCTTTAAGTCCATAATGAATTCCATTCCTTCACTATTTATTCTAAACAACATTGAATCAAGGTTGAACACCTAAGAAGGAATAAAAAAGTAAAAAAAAGTATATTAGTGTATTATTACTTCAAAAATAAAAATTATAATTTTTTTTATATGTAAGCAGTAAATCACTCCAGCAGATATTAAAAGCTGAAGTAATTATGCATTAGTTAATAACATCAGAGAAAACACGCTGAAGTAAATTTTTGAAGTTAATAAATATACTCACAAACATTTTGCAAGCCAAGTCCATCTTCTTATTCATCTCTTCTTCTATCCATATTAATACTTTGTGAAATGTTTCGTGTGTTTTTTTCTCCTTTCATAAAACCAGTCTCCCAACTTTTCTTGGATGAAATCTAACATTCTTAAAATAGGAACTTCTCTCGCTTTTAGTAGCACGGAATTCATTGATTCTACCATGTTTGTTGTCAGCATATCATAACACAAATAGGTACATTTGAAACTTCAGGATGATGGTTAGTATTGTTTTTCTTACCATTCTGCTCATCTCTTTTTATGATAGTGTACGTCCATGGGTTTCTATACACCATCATGTGTAGGTATGAAGGTAGAATTTGGTAGTTCTCTTCCGATGTTCCCTTTATGCAAGCAATAGCTTTTTGAATAGCGCGCCATGCCTTGTGATATTGATTATTATGTATTTTCATGCATTTCACTCATTTATACATGTGCATTGACCCATGACCAGATGGCGTTATATACGCATATATACATATGTAAATATATGTATATGGGATATGGGAAAAGGTTACGGAGTTATATACGCACCACCACCTGATCAGCTGGTATATGATGATGATGTTGCCCACAATGGATGGAATATGATTCAAATGGTGTTATATACGCGTATATATGTATGTATATTCAAACGGCATTATATACGCGTATATATCTGCTCTGCGACTCAGGGAATCAGCCATTATATTGGCCTTCCCCGGATGATATAAAATAGTGAGGTCATAATCCTTGAGAATCTCCAACCACATCCTCTGACGCAAATTCAGATCCTTCTGCTTAAGCAGATGCTGCAAACTATGGTGATCAATGAAAATCTCACAATGCACTCCATACAAATAATGACTCCAAATCTTCAAGGCGTGGGCAATAGCTTCTAGCTCAAGATCGTGCATTGGATAATTCTTCTCGTGCACCTTCAATTGTCTGGACGCGTAGGCAATCACCCTACCATCCTGCATTAAAACCGCTCCAAGGCCAACTCTCGAGGCATCACAGTAAACTGTATAAGAACCTGAACCCGTAGGCAAAATCAATACCGGAGCTGTAGTCAAAGCTAACTTGAGCTTCTGAAAGCTCTCCTCACACTCCTCAGTCCACCTGAACTGAACACCCTTCTGGGTCAGTCTGGTCATAGGTGCTGCAATAGATGAAAATCCCTCTACGAAACGGTGATAGTACCCTGCCAAACCAAGGAAACTACGAATCTCGGTAGCTGATGACAGTCTAGGCCAGATCTGCACTGCCTCTATCTTCTTTGGGTCAACTTGAATACCCTCACTGGACACCACGTGCCCCAAGAACGCTACTGAATCAAGCCAGAAAGAGTAGTGTTGCGGTCGTCGAGAAGCTACCTCACAATCTCCGAACAATGCTCCAAATGGGGTAGCTCAACTATCGCTCTGC